>NDGN011546620.1:0-10558 GCA_002564285.1 Tympanoctomys barrerae | reverse complement strand
TTTTGTGTAGCACTGTCTTCTGACCTTTGTTGTAGATCTTTGCTGTATTTATAACCTTCGCACATACCGAAGTTCGAGTGCAGCTCTACAAAATTTTGACTTATCCAGCTGTGCCTGGCTTGTGTCTGGCTGCTGTTCTCAGCTCCTTTCTGCTGCTGTGCTTGATGGTTAACTTTTTGTGCCCCTGTTGAATGTGTTCTTCTACTGGACTAGCTGGGTTGATCTATCCTTTACACTCTCTATAGGGATTGCAGCTGCAGGTTTACACCCCAGGCCTGTATGCAAGGCCTGAGCTGTGCCTGGAGGGGCCAAGGTGGAGTAGGGGGGTGAGGAATTCCTACTCAGATGGCGGGGTGGGAGAAGTGCTGCGGAGTGGTGGGTAGGTTTCCCAAGGGGGTGGGAGACGGTCTGGCCCATGCTGCGCCTGGGCTTGGACTGGTTCCACTGTCGCAGGGTAGCAGGAATCTCTTCCACACACTCACGGAACCTAGTCTAGGACTGGGTCTGGAGGTTCCTGGAATGTGGCAGAAATTCCTACTCTGCAGGTGGGGTCAGGGAGGTGCTGCGGAGTGGTAGGAGGTGTCCCAATGGGGTGCGAGGGGGTCTGGCCCATTCTGCGCCTGGGCTGGGGCTGATCCCGCCAGAGCAGGGTAGCAAGCAGCTCTCCCACACACTCACCAGACTTGAGCTAGGACTGGGTCTCTTGTTTTTAACTAATTAAAATTTTTATTACTTCATGTTAAATGCAAACTTGCTTTCCAAAATAGAGTTTAAAGTTTTTTCATGTTCTCTTTTACTCCTCATTTTTAATTAAAAAGTATCCGTTTCCCTTATTTATATAATTATTAGTATCACAATTTTTGTGTCAACTGCATTTGAAGTGGAATCTTCTGGCATTGTACTAATGGAGCATGTACACTCTAGAAAATGCTATTTTGGATTAGTTAATTCTTTGAATTAGTGACACTTGAAAAATGGTAGATTCTAGAACACTTTGACCTTCATACTATTTTTAAATACAAGAGATTAAATTTTCACATGAATAATACATTCCCTATACTAGAAACAAAATACTTTCTTGTCATTAAAGGGAGAAGTTCAGTCTCAGAATTCTACACAAATTTATTAAAATAATACTCACCTTCTAGCCTCTCAACTTTTTTTTTTCACAATTCATAGCTCTTTTTAATTCACTATAAAAACCTTAAACTCTGAAGGTATCTTTGTGCTTTTATTTGCTTATGAGGCTCCTATGTATTTCACAAAAAATTTTAATGTGTTAACTTTTCCCTTACTAATTTCTTTTTTGTCTGTTTAATTTTCAAGACCACATCATAAACCTTAAAGACTAGCTGTAAGATTTTCCTTCCCTATCTCATTCACAAAGTATGTACCTAGGGCAATGTCTTCAGATGAAGGGGAGACCTCTGGAATGTAAAGTAGGATATTTAGATTTAAAAAGCTTATTTTTTCAGTGTGGGAAAAGCATTTAGACTATCTGATGCTTTCCTTTATATCTGAGTAGAGAGTGCCTTATACAATGATACCTCAGTTCAAAGACTTAAAGTGTTCCACAATTCTGGAAAAGATGGTTGTCTCTGTGACTGTGGAGGGAAGATGGGAATGGTCATGTTTGTCACATGATGCAGAGTTCATAAAGGGAAGCAAATGTTTGCCTAATGATGGATCACTATGAGTGCCATCTAGTAGTAAGAATCTTAACACTCTGTAGACCCTTTCCTAAGATACAAAACAAAAACAAAATTGTTTGTAATGTCATTAAGAATCTTTGCCTCAGGTTTCTCCAACTGGCTCATAATGAAAACTAATCATGGCTGACGCCTGGGTTTCACCCCCAGCAGATCTTACTCTATTATTGCCATGCCTGACAGTAGATGACCTGGGCAAATAACCTAGGATTTTCTCACTTTGATTCAGCCACATTCTCTACTGTGAAAAAAATTACTTGGGTCTTCATTGTTTGAGATTAATGCAATAACCTGCCAGTTCCAAAATTTTTAAATCATCTGATAATCTCATGGCTCACTAATAATTGTATCCAATTATTGATGTAGAGCCCAGAGTTTATTCTTAGTTCTGGTTATTAATTGAATTGAATGAAGGAAATTGAAAATAGATTTCCAACAATTTGGAAATTTTAAACTAAAAATTGAATTACTTTAAGAGACATTGCATCTTCAAATGATGCATGTCTTAAGTGTGTTTGCTGGTCTATATCTTTCTAAGGAACTTGTCTATATTATTTAAATAGCCAAAATTTGAAGCATACAGGGGCCTGACAAGACAGCTCAGCAGATTAAAGCATCTGCTTAAGAAAGCACATGGACCACCATTGGATCATGGCACTACATGCCATACCATCTCAGTCCCCAGGGTCAGCTAAGCTGGTCAGAGTCCAGGCCTAGTTGCGTATACTTGTAATCCCAGCATCTGGGTGGATGAAAGCAGGAGGATCATCATGAGGCAAGCTGCATAGTGGCATCCTGCAGCGCCAAGTACATTTTTTTAAAAAGTTGAAGCATGCAATTTTTATATTTCTATATTATGATTTAAATTATTTTAGTGACTATAAATTATTTCCTAAATTTGGCAATTTTAGTACTGTCAAACTTTTGATCAATATTTGTGCTTTTATAAATCTTTGTAACAAAGCTTTTTTGTTGTATGGAAAAAAACCCCTCAAGATCTTGCACTTGCCAGGCAGGCATTTATGCTGCTGAACAATATTCCCAGCGCCAAATAATCAACTTCTCATTGTATTCATTTTCTTCATTATTCTTTAAAAGTTTTTATTTTTAAAGAAATCTTTTCTCTATTGTCTTCTTGCTGGTGTTTGGATTCAGGTGCATTTGTTTTATTTTACAAATTTTATTAAATGGTAACTTAAAACATTGAGGTGTGAGGTGGGTTCTCTTTTTCTTCCAATGGGAGAAATAAACATCTAAAGCTATACTTTCTCATAAGTATCACTTTGGCTGAATTTCAGTATTTTTTATGGTCTAGAACACTGTATATTGTTGTATATTGTGTGTGGTCTGGAGACAATATCTAGTTGATGTTATTGTATATAGGATTATCAATTGAAAGTTGCTTCAGTTTCTTCTATAGTACTATTCAGGACTTTTACATCCTTACAGATTTAAAGTCTACTGTATTACTACACAGAAAGCCTCTCAGTGACAATGATTGCATCTTTGAACTCTATTAGGTCTCTTTTTCAAATATTAGAAAATCTATTTAAATTAATTCATATTTTCAATTTTATTTAATCTTGATGTCATGTCTCTTCATCATGTTGTAATGTTTTGCTTCGGTAATTTAAAAAATCTTTATTTTCCTTTTTTATAAAAGACACATTGCTTTTAGAAGTCTGGTTTATATTAAGTAACCATGTTTATTCTTTTATTATACTGCATTCTTTGGGTTAGGGATAAATGTCTAGATCATAGTATTTTATACAATCTGACAAACAGTATTCATACCAATTATATCCAATTCTTCAGTTATTAGTATAATAGATTAAAATTAGCATTTTCTTATTTTCTCTATTTTATCATATCTCTTTTTCTGTCTGATTTTTGACTTAATGATTGAATTCAATATTTACTATGGTTTATTACTATCTTTCTTAAACTTTAATTTTTTAAAATCTACCACATTATTATTTACCAATTACAGTTTTGTTCTAAACAATGACATTTGAAATATTATGCAAAATCTTTAAACCAGAGTAAGGTGTAGGTCAGTGGCAGCACATTTCCCTCACACACAGGAGGCCCTGGCTTACATCACCAACACTAAGCACATACACACACACACACACACACACACACGCATGCATGTATGCACACATACACACAGATACACAGATACAACATTCTACTTCAAAGTACATAATGCTTTCTCCCTCAATTATACTGTTATAAAATCTTTTAATTTTGAATGCTTTAAAATTATATTCTATCCTCTTAAATTGTCTACAAACAGGAAATGATAGTTTAGCTAGCTAAAAATGAAAAAATGCAAATATGCTTCACATTAATTTTGTCTCTATTGTCGATCTTTAGCTGCTGGACTTTGGAGCACTTGAGACAATAGCCTTTTGAGATGACCACTTGATTGATCCTACTCAGGATCCTTAGTAAATGTAAAGAACCCTTTGAGTCCAGTACCACCAAAGAAATATATCATGGACAGATTTATAGGACTGTAAGGGTAAGCAGTCTTTGTCTTAATCGGGCCTGAACAGCAACGTAATGGGCTCAGTATACTGGGGGAGCATTCCTAGACTAATTGGAGAACTAAGAGGTAGTGCAGCTCATATAACAGCTGTAAGCTTGTGATTGTTGCAAATACAGACTTGAGATTTATTCAGCTTTGGAGCTGTGATGTGTCCAAGTGGGAGGTTAGGGTCACATCTAGGACAACTACAGCTCTCATGGCTTCATTTCACGGAAAGGACAGGGAGATTTGAGCTGTTTGTTTGTTGGACAGCTGTTTCATTTCTGAAAAAAAATTAAGGCTGATACAGGGAATAATTTAGTGGGCAGTTATGCTTATTATAACTAAAAGAGTTTGGAACAGTCAGGCATATTAACAGTGGTCCTAGATCCCTGTCTCATGATGTTTTCCACAACAGAGTACCTGCCCCCCCGCTGGTACCTAAAGTGACAAGAACAGAGGGAAACACAGTAGCTTACAACTTAGCTGCACTCATGTTGGAGCTGACTAAAGTATGTAGATACTAAATAATTAGGGAGGACACAAAGCTAAGTTTTCCAAGTCCAGTAAGGAGTTGTTGAGAGCAAAGGAAGTAAAGAGAGGGGCACTGCACTTGAAAAAGTAAGAACTAGTTCTTTTCCTCTCACTTTGGCTGTCTGCAAGATATTTTTATTTTTGCTGTTTGGAGTTTAAATATATGTGTGTATAGTTTTGAGTAGGGGGTGAGGCCGTGTATCCTGATTGAGGTCTGTGATATCTGTATTTTAATATCTATTTTTAGTTTTTGAATAATCTGTCATTGTCTCTATAGTAGTGTTTCCAGCTTATTTTTTTGTACCTTTTGTTATTTGTAATGATTACACATTAAACCTTTTGATATTTATTGTACCTCATAACTCTCAGATCCTGTTTTCTTGTTATTTATTTTTAGCTACTTTGAAAAATCTGTATTTAGTATTGAAATGGATCCTTTAATGATTTTCTTTCTTTTTTTTAAACGCATTTCTTCAGTGTTCATGATCAGACTATTACATTTAGTTATATACAGCATGGGTGCAAAAAAAGATTTACACTTTCCACAGAACAGAAAACAAAATCACCTGTTATACAATGAGTCACGAATACAGTCCTCAAGTTTTTTGCCTATATGCTTGAGTATTGTCTAAAATATGTCTTCTTTGTAGCAGCTAGGCCCTGCAACCACTGTGCTTGGCTGCGTTCAAAAAGCTGTTGCACCCTGTAGATTTTCTGTTACTTCTCTGGCTCTCCTCTCCTGCTAAGCATTGTTTCCTGGAAGTGTTTAAAATCTTCTGCCACTGCCATAGCTACTGCTGCTACTGGAGCCACCATAGCCACCTTGATTTCATGATTTGATAACATATTGGCCTCCGCCACCATGAGGCCCAGAGCTTCTGCCTCAAAAGTTTCCTCCCTTAATGGGTCAAAAATTTGAATACTGACTATTGTAATTGCCAGATTCATTATCACTTCCACCACCTCCATAATTGCTTCCTTCATTACCAAATCCACTGTAACCATCTCCACTGCCACCATATTCACCCCCATGACTACCACCAAAGTTACCTTGACCACTGAAGTTTCCTTTTTGACTGAAACTGTCATTGTCACCAAAACCACCTCCACAACCACCACCAAAATTTTCAGAACCACTTCAACCTCTTTGGCTAGAAGAAGCACTAGCCATCTCCTGCTTCAATAGGGCTTCCCTCATTTCAAAGTTGTGGCCATTCACCATGTGGTATTTTTGAGTGACAATCATCCACAGAATCATGGTAATCAAAGGTTACAAAAGCAAAGCTCCTCCTCTTTCCACTGATTCAGTCAGTCATAATTTCAATCACCTTGATTTTTCCATATTGTTCAAAATAATCTTGTAAGTGATGTTCTTCAGTATCTTCTTCAATGTCACCAACAAAGATCCTCTTCGCCATTAGAGGGGCACCTTTGAGAATCGTCTCTTGAGACAGCTCTCTTTGGTTCCATAACTCTTCCTTCCACTTTGTGTGGCCTTGCATTCATCTGTGCATCCACCTCCTCCACAGTGGCAAAAGTGACAAATCTAAAGCCCCTAGAAAATTTGCTGTTTGGGTCTCTTGTTACCATGCTGTCTGTGAGTGTTCCCCATTGCTCAAAATAGCTCCTTGGACTTTCAACATTGTTTCAAAACTGAGCCTTCCAGTGAAGAGTTTCCATAGCTGTTTGGACTCCTTGGGAGGCTCTGGCTTAAACATGATGGCAGTCAGAAGAGAGACTGACAATACTTACTCTGCAGTGTCCAATAATAGCTTTTAATGATTTTTTAACCTTCTTTTGTATGTTTACACTAACATTTTACTGTTATTCTTTCATGCAGCCCCATCTGTACTTCTTATGTAGTCATGTACGTTATACCAATATCTTTAATATGTTGTTTATAATTAGTTTGCTTTCTTTCTTTGATAATCCTAACAGTTGTATCATATCTAAATCTTAGTCAAAATGTCTTTTCTCTTTATGTCATTTCTTCTTGATTTTTTATGAGTGTCCTATAATATTTGGTTGAAAACTGCATGGGTTTTGGAAGGTAGCAACTGAAGTGGGTTGTGAAGCTCTTTGTGTATCTTCTCTCGTGGTTCCTTCTCTCATGACTTTACTGGAGGAATTGAATTTGATACTGTCAGAAGATGTCCTAGGTTTGGATTGTGTTGTTAGGATGATCATTTTGATGTATAGCAGCTTTTATTTGGTGGATAATGTGAGAGCTGCATTGTTGAAGAGATTTTCTTGCTCTTTTCTAACCTGTTTTACACTAGTTTTTATTTTTCTTCTGACAGCATTTGTGAAGCACTAATATCTATTTACATGATCCCAATGTCTAAGCTGAACACTTATACCCAAGAATTTTGTTGACATTCGACCTAACTTTTCCAATGAGAAACAAGCAAGTAGATTATATGAAAATTTTCGTTCAAAAAGCTTTAAAATTGATTCTCAACTTCATGTTACATTCCTTCCTTGCTATTTGACTTTGTCAATTCCATCATAGCAATTTATTCAAATCAATTGTACATACAAAACACATTCTCATTCTTTTTAAAAAAATCATACCTGATTTGGAATATTGTTTTCAAGGCTTTAAAAATGAACTAAGGAGAAAATCTAGCCCTGTAACCCTCAATAGATTATGACAAGGAAATATTTAACACTGTGCATAAGAACATAAATTAATCATTTTTCATAGTAGGCATTGGTCTTATTCTGATTTTTTTGAGCTGACTCTCTCTTTCTCACTATGTAAGTTTTATGTCCTTAAAAATGAGCCTGGAGACAGTGTTAACATTCAGGTCTTTTGAACAATGTCTGGAAGATAGAAGAATAGATACAAAAATCATTTAAAATACACCATGACCTTTAATTAGACTTACTTAACCTTGCAGGTTCAACAAATGAGCCTAGCTAGATCACATTTTTGTTTGTGTTTTTAACAATATCCCAGGTATTAATTGAAAGGATCTACTCAGACCAAGAATTGATGAAAAATGTGATATGGGTAAACCTATGTCTTCAGATAAACTGTGACATCTTTAACTATAATAATGAGTGTAAAGATTATAGAAATATGTTTACTGCTTCCTAGAGAAATTTACAGATTTTCTTAGACTTTTCCTTGCCTTAATAGTCAGTAATAGCTTTGAAAGTTGAATTATCTGACATAAGCAGAAGTTCTCATTAGAACAAACATTCACTGTGATTCTGTGCTGCTTTGCATTTGATTATCATGCTTATTTTCTCTGATTAGAAGTTATTTATATGTTGAAGTTCAATTCAAAGGAGATCTTGGAGCAAGGGCATAATATAGGCAAATGTTAAAACTTCTGTTCATTAGATGGAGATTACTCTTCCTCAGCACAATCTACAAACATGCTGATTTATTGGCAGTTCCATAAAACTAGAAATGTATAAAACATGCTAACTTAATCACATAATGTTAAGTGTCTCCACATTAATGCTTGCAAAGAGCTACTAATTCACATTACCAGGGAATATTAAGGCACATTCAATATTCTGCTCTAGTTAGAATTACTTATAAAGACAGTACTTTTTCAGGCATTTCATCAAGGATTGAAAGTACATCATTGATGATGAAACTTTCTGTGTTCTTGCAAAAATTGGAATTTAGCATAAAATATCATAAATTTACATATTGGTGTTTCAGAATTTGCTGAAATTTAGACAAGCATTGACATGGTGGTTGAGCTTATATTGCCTATAAAGAAAGTGCTTGCTATATAAATACATACTGTAATAACGATTAAGAAATGTAACATGCTTTAAACATCCTCAAATTTCTTCAGAAAATCAGATTTAGCTCAAAAATCCTCTTGACTTTACAGTTTATTTTTATGCTCTTATTCAGCCAGTCTTATAAGCTTTTGTAGGTCATTTTTAATACAATTTTGGAGGCAATTAAGTGGTATAATCAAGTTTTTTTTTTGTTTTTAGAAAAAGTCATGTTGTAGTCTTTATATAATGTAGATTTTTCTATATTTTAGGAAAGGGTTTACAGGGTGTTCAGTGCGTGGGGCTGGCATGGAGGCCTGGGGATAGAATCCCTGGACCCTGAGCCTGATTGCAGGTGCTTTAATCCACTGAGCTATTTGGCCGGCTTGTAGATTTTTCTTTCAAACATCACAAATTTCAAGTTTTATGTCACAGCTACATTTGTATAAATAGATAATTTATATAAGTACATAAGTTATCCCCTCTAAGTTATAAGTCCACTGGATAATTACATGCAGTGGTTATAATCCTTTTGTTTTGGTTATAATCCATTTGTTTCTTTGTAATTCTTTGCATTATTTTATTTTATTTTTTTGTTTTACTTTGTAAAGCCTTTGCAGATGCTTTGTACACCACTGAGTGAAATTTTCATTGCCATTATTGTCATGGATTCAAGAAATGAGAAAACCAACTTTTTGTAGAATACTGATATGCTATCTTGTCCTGTGTTTTCTGATATATAATTAAATAATTTATAAATAACACAAAGAGTCATATAGAGCTCCCTTATTTTTGATAATATAAAATCTATCTTCAATATCAAAGTGTCAAAGTAAAGGTTACATTGATCAGTTTCTCATCACAGGTAGCCTGTGGGCATGTGACTATTTTTACTGGTGAGATCCACAGTGGAGTGGTACTTTAAGAAGTCTACTGTTAAGCAAGGATGAGTTCTATTTTTTAAAATTGTTTTTGTTTTTGGCTTGGTGAAGATGAGAGAGTGTTCCTGCAGTCACTGGGAAATAAAAAGGATGTCAGAAAAGCAAATTGAACTGAACCAGAACATTTATGGTATGTGTGCCTTTGACTTGTTATGTTGTAGGATCTATCTGGTTTAACTGTTGCCTTTTTAGATACCTTTTTAAAAATAGAAACAGTTAAATAAATGGATTCTTTGATTTGAAGAGAAGTTGCAGACTTCTTGGCTAATTCTTCCCTCTCTCCATTCCTAGATTTGTCGCCCATAGACTGCAATGAGGATTGATGACACAGGGTAGCTTACAGATGTCAGGTGGGTCAATGACCAGAAGAAATGATCTGTTTATGTTGGAAAGGACTAGAAAAGGCATTTGGCTACAGATACAAAAATCAGCTTCCAAAAACAGCTTCATAAATATTAAAGTTCATATTTCTGTATCTATTTTTCCAATATAAATGACAGTATATATACAAATATTCAAAAATGACTCTCAGGATAAATCAGGCTATTTAATAAAAACCTATTGATTTTCTTGGGAGAAATATTACTTTACGAGCCAGTATCACACTATGAATATGCCATGACTAAACTATTCAGGGCAGAGAGCTGCAGTACACAGCTCTGCCATAAAGACACAATACATACACATAATTTTAAGAACATATATAATTAACAATGTGGCAATCAAAGCACGAGCTTTTAATATTAACTAATTTTAGATTTACTGTAATTTAACAATTATAAGATTATTAGTTCAATTTTAACACTAGTTTTGTTCAACAAGAAATGTTCCCAATTGCTGAAAATTTATTTTTTTTACATTTTCATCTCTATTTTTATTCTTTGTAATTATTTTATTTTTTTAACATTTTATTTTATTTTTGGCATAATTTTATTGATAAACAAATAGCAATGAGACAGTTTAAAATTAAATGAATAGGACAGTTTCAATAATTAACACACAGCATACATTCTTCTTAGTGGTTAATTTTGGTACAAGATGTGGACCTGACATTCTATTTACAAACACCATTAGAACAAATCATTCTATTCATT
>NDGN011546617.1:5211-16908 GCA_002564285.1 Tympanoctomys barrerae | reverse complement strand
GGGGGGGGGGTCCGTGTGAGAAATGGGCGAAGACCTTGCAGTTTTCTAATAAATTTATTCCTATCACTTTACACATATAAGTATTGAAGCTTAACTTATCCAGCAGCTAACACATCACCATGCAAGCATCAGCTGAAGAGGAATCTGAATAGAGATGGGGCTACATGAGCTTTAAAGCATGGCTTTCTTGGTGGAGGAGAGCATACCCAGAGACTGCTTCAAGCATACAATTCTATGATTGTTTCTGTTTAGGGGAGCTGCATAGCCAGTCTGTTTTAAATTTTGAAACAGGGTCTCATTAAGTTGATATGTTGCCCAGGTTGGGCTTAAAGTTGCAATCCACCTGGTTCAGTCATCCAGAAGGCTAAGAATGCAGCACCAGGCACAGCACCATGCTTAATCGGTATTGTTTGAATGTATTTAATAGTATCTGAGCTCTTGCCCTTCTTCCATGTTATCTTCATTTGCTTTTAATAAAGAGCAACAGCGTATGCACAGAAAACACTGCAATAGTAGGTAGTAGAGTACAGGTTGGTAAACCATTATGGACACCAATTTGTAGATTCCTCAGAAAGCTACAATTGGAGGTCCCATTCAAGCCAGCTCTTCTTCTAAGTACTTTTCCAAAAGAACTCAAATCATCATACAACAGTGACATATGTACACCCATGTTTGCACAAGTTGTCTTAGCTAAGTCTTGGAAATAACCCAAATCCCTATCAACTGAAAAATGGATAAAAATGATATGGTATTTTTACACAATGGAGTATTAGTCAGCTATAAAAAAGATAAATTTGAAGCTTTTGTAGATAAATGGGTGCACCTAGATACTATTGGTGACATAAATCAGACCCACATGTGAAAACATCATATTATATCACTAGTGTGGGATTCTGAAAGAATAATTAAAATCTAAAAAGTACAACAGATACTATGAATGGGAAAAAATTGTTCAATGGGAAGGAAAATGCTGGATGAGAAAAAGGACAAATAAAAGAAGGGAAAAAGATATATTTACGTATATATACAAAATAGTTTGGATAATTGTATTACTGATTTCCTCTAGTCTTTTGAAAGGAGCAGTGAATGGTTACATTTTTTTTTCCTTTTACTATAATTTTTTCCTCCTTTGAATTTCTTATAACTTCTTTGTTATTGTTTTGTTTGCTCTTTAAACAAATTTTACACACTTATATCTGGTAAAATGAACAACTAATTTGAAGATAGCATAATGTAATACAGCAACCATTGTTGAATTCTTATTATTTTGTTTAGTGAAATCTTGTATTGTTTCTAATGCTGTTTTTTTTCTATCACTAGTTTGTGTTCTTTGAAAATAAAAAATAAATGAATAAATGGATAAATTTGCTCATAAGTTTTTTTCAAGTATTTGTCTATAACTGGGCAAAAAACCCCTATATAATTAGCACAACCTAAAATTTGTTTTTTAAGATAACCAGTAAAATATTGAAAAACATTTGGCGAGTGATATAGAGAAAGAAGAAAAGAGAAGGGGGCTGGCCAGATAGCTCAACAGACTAAGCAGTTATTTAGGCAAGTGCAGAGACCCGGGTTTGATCCCCAGCACCACATGCCTGGTCGGCCCTGCTGAGCCAGCCCCTGAGGCTGGGTACGATGGTGTATGCCTGTAATCCTAGTGCTGGGAGGCTGAAAACAGGAGGATCACTGTGAATCCAAGATGTGTACTGAGAACCTGTACCAAATACATAGAAAAAGAAAAGGTACAAATAATACCAGAGATAGGAACATTTGATAAATTGAGAGATCCAATGTATGGCATAATAAAAATATATGTGAAAGTCTTCCAAAGTGAATGATTTTTATGGACTAAGAATGACTGAAACAGAGGTCAGAAATGTAAATGTCCCAAGAAAGACAGAAGAAAATACATTTGGATGAAAAAATATAAGCAAAATATGTTTGGACTAACTTTAAATTCAATCACACAGAGTCTTATTGTATCTGGGCTGCTACCGTAAAATACTTTAGACTACATATATATAATAATATATTATTATATATATAATAATATATATAATATTTATATATATTATTCTTTCTTTATATCACTCGCCAAATGTTTTTCAATATTTTACTGATATATATATATAGTCTAAGGTATTTATTATATTATATATAATAATATATTTCATTTATATATATATATCAGAAATAGATTGCTAACAGTTGTGGAGGTGGAATACAGAGGTAAAGGTTCAGTGAATTCAGTGTCTGAAGTCTCACACAGACCACGCTGCTTGAGGTCCTCTGCTTCTGTGGGGTCATTCCAGGCCAGCCTGAGTGGAAATCACAGCTCCACAGGGACATCTTATCACAAACACTTTGGGCATGAGGTGTGAATGTGGGTAAGACATAAGCTTTTGGGCCGTAACACACGCAGGAAGTCCGCCTACCTATCTGTCATCTATCCCTGTGGTCTATTCATTTTTTACCAGTTTATTTTATATTTTCACCAATAGGCCTACATTCTATCAATTTGAAAGACAAGTACCTATAAAATAGACATTACTTCACAATAACTGTACCTACTTTTTGTAAGGGGTAAATACTTTTATAAATATCACACCATATAAATAATATTGTGGTGTATTATTTACCCTGTGTACAAGTAAACAGAATCATCGGTTCTACTCTTTGTAGTTTGTTTCAGTGTTTGAGTACAAAGGTGAGAAGTATATGCCTCACTTCAGTTTAGCGGTCTAGTTTGTTTCAGTGTTTGTTAACATTTTCAAAACTATGACAACATGCAGTGTTTTAAAATGTTGTCTGAAGTCTTTATTTACTAAATTATCATGTTTGATTTTCAAATTTATCTCCCCAAAGTGTTCTTTGCTAGCCTGTCTGGTAGTGATTTTGCTTTCTTGATATTTGTAACCTGCTCACTCTTGGAAGTCTTTCTCTTTCTTTGTTCAGCCATTCACTCATTTCCTCATTTGCAAACATAATCAATGCGCTCATAACGCTCTTCTCCTCCTCCTCACTTGCCCTGCTCTTGATGCTGGGTCTTACGTGCCAAAGGAATCGTCTAGCCTTGCTATGTCCAAGTTCTCTTCTCGTTTTCCCTGAAACCACTGCATTCAGGCCTGCATTCTGGCCTGTCCTGCCGTTACCGACCTATCCATTGCTTGATTACTTACCGACAAGCCCGCGGCCTTTCCCAGTTCTCCCCCAGCCTGCTGAGTCACCTGCAGTAGGCCACAGTGACTTTCGAATTCTCTTGAAATACTTTCTACCTATGGACTGTTTGATTTTCTCGCATTCATTCCACCATGGTGGTGCTCCTCGGCCTCTCCCGGCCTTCCGTATTCAGTGCTACCACTGTGCATAAACTTACTTTGTCTCACAATTTGGGGGAAGGAGGTCTTGCTTGTGTTTGTGTGGGGAAGAGAACCACCACTGTGTTTGTCAGTCAATGTGAAATTTGTGAATGGATTCAAACATTTGTTGAGTTCTGGTTTGAGAACTGAATTGTTCATGAGTGGAGCTATGACTGTACCTCCAGCCCTTAGTATTTTAGTTCTTTAAAGCTCAGTTCATGAGCCTCCTTTTATTATTAATAGTATCTACTCTCTATGAGAAATGATCAAGATATATAAAGAATCATTAAATAACATTTATTTATTTGTTTTCAATTTTATGTATTTGGTACAGGGCCTCACTATGCAGTTTGGGTGATCCTCCTGTTTTCAGCCTCCCCAGCACTGGGATTAAAGGCACGTGCAGCCATGACTGGACTCGGTTGCTGGCTCAGTGCATCTGAGGGTGGGGCTGGAATGGCATGGGGTAATGCGGATCGAATCCCGGTCTCTGCACTTGTTTAAGCAGGCATTTAGTCCACTGAGCTATCTCGCCTGCCCCTAAATAAAATTTATGCTAAAAGTAGATTGCCACGAATGCCTCACAAAATACTCTTCTTCTCTCTGAACTCACTTATCTCATTGTTCCTGTCTCTTCCTGAAGTAGTTCAAGTTCTCTTTTGCAACTAGCTTTATGGGACATGTGAAAAATTTAGTGTCATACAGTGGAAACAGGTTAGGAAAAGCATACATTGTCCTCATCCGTCTTACGCACTAGATCTGGGACCTTGTAAGTTCTGGCTTTCTTCCAAACTCAAAACAAGTGTGAATCTCAAATGGTTTGATTTGATTCAGGATGTAGGCAGCCATGAAAGTCCAACTAAAAACAAGGAAAAGGACTTCCAGAACTGTCTCAGAAGGTGATAAGAATCAAGGGGAAAGTGTGCTCAGAAAGACAGGGAGTGTTTGTTTGAGGATTAATGACAGCATGTCTTGGCTCTTCTTTTAAAAAAAAAATTTTCAACATTCACTATATTTTCTGATCAAGCCTCACAGGACTCTACAACAGCCAGTGATCTACTTGTAGCAGGTTGGGGGACATATGTGTGTTGTCTCTTCCCAATTCTGTCCGTATTTTACACTGGTATCTTGAAAAAAGGCGTGGCAAGAGCACATTTGCCCCTCTAGTTTGGCCAACTCCCCAATGCATCTGAGTGTACCTGCTGGTGTGTGTATGTGTGCTCGTCCACACGTCTCTCTTGAATGCCTTTGAAATACTCTCTTAAAAGTGTGCTTGACCTAATCACATTTATAGTGAACACTGTTTTCCAGTTTAGCTCACCCAAAGTTATGTTCCTAGTCTCGTCACACATGGATCCTCCTCTATATCTGAAGCCTTTCTCACCTCTCCTTGTCTAGGGATTCAGGTCAAGAAACTTTGACTTTTCTCTTTACTTCATATTCCGAACCTTCTGGCTCAATACAAATTACTTCCAGAACTTGGCTGAGTTTCATCTGCCAGGCCATCACTGCCAGGCCACCTTCTTTCTCATTTGGCATCTTTTGAATGTAACTTTTTCTCCACACTTCTGCTCTTCCCTCTGACTAATCCCTTTCCCACACAGCTGCTGTACTGATTCTACTAAACGAGTGCTAACTGTGATCTCTGTTGTCAGAGCCCGTCAGAAGCAAGGAGTCTAGTCAGTCTCCTGGCAGGATCTGTCCAGCCTCCCTCCCTCGGGCCTTGCCCTGCTTCTCTGCTGCAGATCCTTCGATCCCTGTTGGTTCTCCATGGACCAGGCTCACTGCAGATGGCTCAGAGCCTCCCTTCATTCCCTCCCTGGTGTGGTTTTCAACGTGATATGTGGTTACTCCTCATACTTTCTAGGTATTTCATACAAACCACTTCTTAGCCAGGGCTTCTCTTGCTGCACACTAAAACTGGAACTCCACTGAAAGAGTTTGTGGTCTTTCTATCTAGTCCATATTTTTTTGTATTAGTGATACTTTACATTTATATAATTATATATTTGCTTATTATCTTCTGGGTTCACTGGGGTATAAGGTCTTTTACAAAAATTATTTGTCTTCTTCATTTTTGCCATTTCCTCCATTCTTGCCTTCTCTTTTTCTCTTTCTCATTGTCATTCCCCTCCTTCTCTCTGTTTCTTCTTTTTCTTCCTGATTTTTCTCCTCTTCATCATACTCATATTTTCACCTGTCATCCAGTATCTGGGATGATACACATTCCACAAGGACTTGCTGAAAGAGCTAAGGCATGAAGGAATAAAGGAAATAAGACAATGAAAACCTATTTTAAATCTTGGCAGGATTTTTAAACAAGAAAAATTCTAAGTATAGATTGTTTTCAACTGTGAGAGTTGTATCACTTCTCTAGGTTTGGGGGAATTGTTCAGTGCCTTCGCAGCCAACGAGTCAGCCCAGAAATCATGCTAACTAATGCATGGATAGAACCACTCTTTTTTGTTACCCACCCCCAGATTTTCCCCTCAGTATTCTTCTGCTTATAATAATAATAAATCCTCATTTCCTCTGCATCAATCTAGACAGGTTGAGTTTTATTTGCTCTGGATGCTGCAATTCCTTTTGGGGGCTGACTTTGGCCCCAGGATTTGGGATTTCCAGAGAAAAGAGAGAGAAGGAAAAGAAAACATGGCCTTGACCCCAGCTTTCTCCTGGAGACTCCTGTGTGGATTCCTTTCAGTGGAAAGCAAGAATCCCCTTTGTGATGTTGCGGCCTATGACACTTGCAGAGGGCTCATCCACAGGTCAGTATCAGTGCAGAAAGCAGAAAAGAATAATAATAATATTGTGGATCTCTTGAATCTCACCCAATTCAAGCAGCTTCTCAAGTTTTAACTCCACTTTCCAACCAAGTTGATTTTGAATACTTTGCAAAGTCTTCTTAGAAACGGCTTTCTCTATTTCACTGTACTTTTAAGTGAAATAATTTTCCTCCATCTCAGTCAATCTAGACATTTATGGGATTCATTCTTAAATTCACAGTCTAAGTTATTTACTTATGCATTGTTCAGTGATTGTAAAAATTACGCACATTGGATTCCAAGGTATTGTAGAAAACATTTAGAAATCTTATTTTTGCTAAAGTGGTCTTATATGTGATAAATTAAATCAAATATATTAACAAGCATTAGAAGTGGTCAGACTTGTGACTGAATTTTATACCATCCATTCTTCTCTCAAGTATCAACAGAATCATCATAAGCCTTCCGGGAAATTTGCATTTTAATTATAAATAAAGCAATTTCCTATTGTTTGAATGTAAAAATTAATAGAATTACAATAATGGTATTCATTTCCTTTAATCTAAAAGGTCATTTGCACACTCCTGAAAAAGTAACTGTCTGTAAATATCACTGGCTAGAAGGACATACTTTGGAATTAACCAGGACTGAGTTTAAATCTTAGCTTCATGAATGGTGAGCAATTATCTACTTTGAATGCTCATTATTTAATCTCTAATATGATTATTGTATGATGAATGGATTAAATGACACAAAGTAACGCAAAATAACCATATCAGAGTCTTACAAGTATTTGTCCCTTTGATTCTTTCTCTATACATGCAAGCATACATATCTATATATAATCTTATATATGATAACTTACATACATATGCATGTATGCCCAGATTTACCACCAGAAGTCATTGAATCTTTATGAACTGAACACATATTTAAAATAGTTGGAGAAGGTCTGTATTTTTTTGCTCTGGCACTTCATGATGACCTCCTGCAGGACTATCTCTTGTCAGCTCAACATCACTGCCACTTGCTGAAGCTTTAGGCATGAAGGTGGGAGGCCGGAGTGGCCAATCCCTCTAATCGCTTAACACCTCAGTACCTAATGTGAGTGGTGCTAGGTGAAGAGGTTCCAGGCAGAAAGCTTAAAGCATCAGTGTCAGCTTCTTTGAGCTCCCAGTTCTTCCTGAACCATGTTGGTGTGTGTGTGGGTGTCACGTGGGGACATTAGACGCAGCTCCTTGTAATTCTTGAAATTCCTAATTCTCTAAGCACTTAACCTGAGCTTCACTTGCCCTAGAATTCCAACCTTTGTGTAGTTTTTGATTCCCTACATAAAATATGTCTTGCCAAAATATCTCTAATGCTTGAATTTTCTGATCTTCCCCTGACTCACCCATGCTCAGAAGGTGTGATACATGGAGGTTTCAATTAGATGAGAAAATACACACCTGCTTGGTATTTTTCTCTTTCTGCTTTCTTGCTTCCTGGAAAAAGATCTCATTTTTCATTTGAATTACTATGCATTTTTCTTCTGCACTATCTTTCTAAGACATAGTGAAATAATAGAGGAAACAAAGAACACAAAAAAAATTTTGAGGATAAGATTTTATTATTTATATTATAATTGTATGAGACTTTTATTATTACAGACTTGTCTGTAAAGAATAGACTACGTTGTTCGTTAAAACATTTTGAAATTTTACATTATTGTTGGAATTTTTTTCACTGTAGTGTGCTGGTGAAAAGGGTATTTTAAGAAATACCTTTTCTTATCAATTGTCAAGAAACCTTAGTGAAATATGTAAATAGGAGAGGATTTCTCCTTCATTAAGCTGTATTAGGTACACACTAGGCAGCAGCTCTGGCTCTCAGACTAACCTTGTGCAGATTCATCCCAGGGGCTTGTAATGAAATGGGAAATGAATCTGCAGCCTTAAAACACCAAGGGTGCAGCACCGAACGGTCCCAACACAAATGGCAGAATCATTGCGGGATATGCAGAGATTTGAAAGGCTTTAATGCAAAGAATGTTAATGAGGAAGCTAGTTAATCGAAAAAATACAATTTGGTGCAAGAGTTAGTATCTATAGGGAAAGGAGGTTCCAAGTAACAGATTAACCTTGTGACTTTTCCTTCAAACTGGGGCCACTTCTCCCCAAGGAAGCCACCAAGGCTGCCCTAGGCTACAGTGAGAGAAACTGTCTGATTCCCAGAAAGGCAGAGGGCTGGGACAATGATAATAAACTTTCTAATGTTTATTGCCTGGGGAAAGATTTTCAAAGTTGGAAGGAAGCCAAAAATAAATTACCTTTAAACAAATCAGTGAACCTTTATTCTCAGCGGCTTTCCTTTGGTGTCCTGTCAAATGTCTCCAGTCTCGGAGGCCAGATCACATTAGGACTGGTGCATCCATAATTCACCTTGTACCAGGCAAGAAAGATTCTTCATTTTACACTCTATTTGGAGTCTTTTCCTAAGCTATCGCACCAATAACTTTAGCAATACCTGCCAGCTAGCAACAACTATTCTTATGCATATTTATTTAAACTTACAAATGTGCTATTGAGGAAAATCTTTTTAAAAATCATTGTTGAATTGTTATTACTTTGTGAAATTTTGTATCACTTCTAATTTTTTAAACTATTTTTGTAGTTTGTTAAAAGAAAAAATAAAATTTTAAAAAGGATGGAAAAATATTGCCATAATATGAACTTTATATATGTTGCAAATATGCAAATATATGAATTTTATAATTCAAAGCATAACTATTGTGATCATGCACAGTGAATACTTAAATTTTTTAAAAATGTATTACAGCAAAAGAAACATTGACCTTTTCCTGCTACAATTCTCCCCCTTCCTTTGACCACTTTGCCCATATTCTTGCCAGGTTCTGAAGCAGTTCTAGAAGTACTCTTTCATGAGTGTCTTTTTATGGCTGCCTTAACATTTTGAAAAAAAAAAAGAAAAACACAAAAGGCTTAGCTTTACCAGTTGCTTTCACTTGCTGGAAGATCAATAAGTCTCATGGCCCTCCATCTGGTGAATAATGTGTAGGAACACACACAGTAGGGTAGACAGAAATTGTCATATGAGAAGAGATATGTGACAGTGTATGTTGTCATGAAGGAAGCTGTCATTGGCTCCCAATTTGTCAGGCACACATCTTTCCTTAAGTGCTCTACTAAGTCCTCCTAATATTCAGAGCTTCTTCCAGTGTGCATTGTAGTATTTCTGCATACAAACTCAGCTCACAAAATTTTATACCAAAAAACAATAAGCATTACCTCAACGTTGGGTCTTGGTTGACACATTTCTAGTGAGGTTTCCATCAAGAACACTCGGTCTTGGTCTTGAGTGCATCGCCATAGTTTCATCTTCCATGACATTTCTTAAAAAGCCAGAATCTAAAAGGGCCTGATGACACAACCTTAATGAAATTGACAAATGTGGGTATTTTGTTCACCAGTCAAAAGTGTGGAAGGAATGTCACACTCTCACCTGCCTTGTGTCCAAGTCTGTTGTAAAATGTTTGTTGTAGAACCACAAAGCTTTCAGATCCTCAAGGAATTCCCTTCATGGTCAATCACTTGTTTAATTGAATCATTTTAATTACTCTTTCTATATTGTCTTTGGTTTTAATGTGGAAATATTGCCCATTTTCTCTGTATCTTCTACCAACTCATGACCATTAAAACTCACTCAAGCCTCTTGTAAGCCATTTGCTGAGCCCCTGCAGCAGCCCTGCTGACATGCACGTCTTTCATTACCAGCTATTTACAGTTTGAAATGAAATTTCATGTTAATGTGTTCTCTGTGATCCCTGACTTAGAGCACACTGTAAAGACGCCTTGCCTCACCCACTCACTCGTAGCTCACAACAGACTACACCAAACAAATTGAAACTTGCCCCATGCCATTGCTATGGCTCACATTGCCGGTTTTCATGTTGAAGATCACTGCCTTCTGGCTCGATGGTCCTCAGTGGCAGCACTTACTGTACCTTTTGATCACACTCCATAGTGTGATCACTAAGTTACTGAAGTTATACTACTTAAAGTTCCAGTGTGCGCCACTTATGGTAAGGCACTTGGGTAATGCTTGTAGCATTCAATATTTTGACTCCTATGAACACCCACTATATACATCCTAGTGGTTTGTGCTTTTGTTTAAAAAATGTGCAGCTAGTCAAATCACACAACCCAGAGAAACATGGTATAATAGTTTGACATAGAAAATTATGTTTTTCATACAAATCTTTTTGGTATAAATATGGCAAATAATTAATATCTATATTATATTAAGAGAAAGATATTTTTGCCATTAAAATGAAGTGAGTGACTTAGAAACAATACGAAGCAATCACTGAGAAGCACAATATGTTCACAAGAGAGCAAAAAATTCACCGATCAGCTATTAACTTAAAATTTAAAAATAAGTAAACCAGAGCCTTCATGTGAAGAGGTATTCTAAAGTTTCATATGCTACCTCTTATTGCAAGTGCTTTAAAGATTTCCATTTTCATTGCTATCAATACAATTATACTAGGTGGGGCCAGGGGGCCAGGGAGATGGCTCAGTAGAATAAGTGCTTCCCTGGCAAACACAAGGGCCTGAGTTCAATCCCCCGTTCTGAAAAAAAAAAAAAATCTAGGTGGGTCCAAAACTTCATACAAAGACAACACTTTTCATATCATAAAGTATTTCTAACAAGAAGTCTATGCTTTTCAAATTAAGATTAATCATGGCATATCAATAATTTAACTAAGATGCAGAAAGTGTTTCCCATTTTCCCTTTCTTAGAAAGTCATTGAAGTTGTACTCTAATAAAACGAGTGAATAAAAGTGACAAGAGTCTAGTGACTCTAGAGAATATTCACAGTAGGTTTCCAAGCAACAGTTGTTAGGGTGGTTTAGAGAAGGAGAGTATTTTTCAAGGAGTAACTTGCGATGACTGGAAAACAAAGTAGTTGAAGTTTATAGAGCAGATAAACCACATAAACATCCAGAGGAAATTCATCATGAATAATGTTAAATAAACAGGTACTTATACACTCCAGGAAAAACAAACAACTCGGAATATGGAAAAAATAAGCAAACTTAAATGTTACTTAATTTTAAGTAAGTCAGTGAATAACATTATGAGGACTTGCTATAACTTGACCCAATAAACATTGTGTTTGAGTAGCAGTGACTTTGGAAAAAAATGATCATATTCTAAAGGAGTCCAGTAGTCCCTAATAGTATTGGGTTTTCCTCTTGACTGGCAGTGTCAGAAATTGTTCATCTGAGTCCCCTACAGTTCAACATAACACCATGGCTTTACTTCTTATATTTCGTTCTAGAATGTTTTGCTGAGTTAACACACCTATAATATTCAAATGACGGAACTAACCAAAAAAGAGGATACAGATGAATGTCCATTTTGTGTCTATGCATTCAAAATGGTAAGGATAGATATATAGTTAGATTGTCTTAATGAATAAAGAGATCTGTTCTAATAGTGTTTGTAAATAGGATATCATGTCCGCATCTGGTACAGCAAATAACCACTAGGAAGAGAGTATGCAATGT
>NDGN011546616.1:742-15719 GCA_002564285.1 Tympanoctomys barrerae | reverse complement strand
CTGGTTGTACACTGTCAGAATAGTCTTTTCCTTTTCAGTTCCAAATACCCAGTTCTGTCAAGGTTTTAAGTTTACTTACAAAGTTTATGAGATTTTCAGCACCTTGCTAGTCACTTTTCTATATATACTGCTCTCTGGGTCATTTCCCTGTTCCTACCAAGTTTTAACTATAGGGAACTAATTTTGGCTCATTTGTTGTGCCAGACTCTGCCTTATTGCCGTGTCTTCCAACAGGCCACACACACACAGCTACATGGTATTTTTTTTTAACCTTCCTTTCCCCTTCTTCCCCCTCCCTGTCCTTGCTCCAAGCTAGCACGTGTCTCACTCAGTACATCAGTTCTCCAGAAAGCTAACCCATGACTCGTCCTTAAATCTTCCTTCCCATATAAAAGCAGGAATCCTTTCAATATGCTTCTTGTGCATTGTATGTTTTCCACTTGTCTTCATTCTTTTTCTGTCATGGGTGAGACAAAATACCTGTTACTCAGTGTTGAAGAGTGAAGGGCTTATTTAGTTCAGAGTGTGTAGAGTTTCCAGTCCCGAATCGACTGGCTTCAAGTCAGAGGCTTGGCAGAAGGCGATTGCAGAGAACCAGTCCATGGCAAGCAGCAGATGGCAGAAGCAAGCAAGCAAGAGACCTCCCCAGTGTCTTTCTGCCCCTTTTGTCTAATGCAGGCTGCTCAGGGTGCGTAGCACTCACACCCTGAAAGCCTAGTGCCCTTGACCTAGCATTACACCATAAATCCATTCCAGTGTCACTCTACATCTAGTCCCCTCTGAAAAAGCCCCTATGACCACAAGAGGCTTCTGAGGGAACATCTAAAAACAAGCCATAATACTACTTATAGTGCGCATTATCGTATTTTATTGAAACTGCTTATTTCATTGCATCAACTTGTTATTTTACCTTTCCTACTAGATTGTAATGACAATTCCAAGATTTCATCAATTTTTCTTAATATTTTCCTTTTTGCCAAGGACAATGACCATGTGAAGGTACTTAATGAATATTTAGTGGATAAATGAAAGCCTAAAGTTTGATAGAAAAAGTGAATTTCAGCTTAAAGTTATTGATAGTTTTGCAAGAAATTATATATTCTGATAGCTATTTATCTACTTGAAAACAAGATTTAATGGCCTTTAAATATGTCACAGACAAATATAAGATTGAAAATATGGCTGGGCGTGGATTACACCTGTAATCCTAACATTCTGTATGCTGAGGCAGGAGGATCACTATGAGTTCAAGGGCAGCCTGGGATACATAAGCAAGTTCAAGGCCAGCCTGAACTATGCAGTGAGGCTCTGTCTCAAATAATAATAATAAAATGAAAATAGCAATAAAGACAATGATAATAATAATAGGCTGAAAATAAATACTGACTTAATTGAATACTTATAATGCAAGTGCCAAAAAATTGCTTTTTAAATTGAAATCATATCACTGCAGATTCCTACTGTCTTACAGAAGGGTCACCTTCTGATAGACCCTCATTAGCTGCACATGCACTTTGTAGTATGCACCTAACCTACTGAACATCATGGCTTAGTGTGGCCCACCTAATCCGTACTTGGAACACTTACATTAGCTGACACTTGAACAGAATCGCCCAACAGAAGCTTATCTTATACTAAAGTGCTAGATACGTGAGACACTTCACTAAATGTTGTACTGAAAGTGCACGGCGGGACGGTTGAATGTACCTCACGTCATACTAAGTTGACAAAAGTCCTAATTTCAACCACATCAATTGGACACTTCCAGTTATGAGTGAAAATCAGGCTAGCATAGTGACAAACTGTTTTTCCTTATTTAACTTAGGCTGGATTGCTCAGTGCCATGCATTTCTTTCATAGATGACCATTTATTTCTATTAAAGTTTGTTTGGATAAGATGTCCTGACCTCTAACAGCATTTCACACAAAAAGTCACTCATTTAGCTGCTTTTTTTTTTTTTAATGAAACATCCGCTCTTTGTGAATTTCTTTCTTAGATTTTCTAATTATGAGCTATTCTCAGTTACTAACCCCAGTCATGTTGCTGTCTTTCCAGCGTGGTCACTGCTTCCAGCCCGCCCTCTATAGGGACATAGGGACAGCAGAAGCATTGAATATAGGGAAAAAAACACAACCCTATGATGGTAAGTCAAAGAAGTCTCTGAGTTGCTAGCAGTCCAGGAAAAGTCCTTTTGCAGTTCAGGGACCAGATTACAGCAGAAAATACAGCCAAAGAGAATCACATGGAAGAAAAAACTGCAATCTGCAGGAAGATTACCAGCTGGATGGTCCAGCTGATGCAGGAAGCAGGCTAGAACCTGTGTAGAGGTAGCTTCCACTGCACCCCAGTGTGAGAATACTCCAACTGAGGGGGTTTGCAGAATTATAGCAACTGTTTCTTTTCTCAAAAGAGATCCTGCCTTCAGGGAAGGCTTTAATAAAGTATTACTCACCTGAAGTGGAGCTATTCTTCAAGGATGATGTTAATCAAGATCCATGGTGGTCTGAGGAACAGCCAATTGTTGCAAAATTTTGCTTTGTTGAAATTGGTATTAGGGCAAAAGGAAGTGCATATCATGAGTCATGCTACACACGCTATTTTTTAAATACTGGAGAAATCTCTGTTGGCCCAGAACTGTAAGCTGCTTGATATGAAGATTGAATTTGGTGTTGATGTGACTACCAAAGTAATTGTACTTCCTGATTTTGTTCATAATCATTCCTGGAGACTTTGACCATTGGGAGATGGAAGCCAGCTGAAAGAGAAATAGATGTATGGTGACTTCAGCGAAGCAACCCCTGAAGGGCTCTAGCTGGTAAAGAAAAACTTTGAGTCGGTTGCACAGGAAACACAGTTGCATCTGAAATCAGAAAGCCACTGCGGAGTTGTAGTATTGGTGGCCTCAATTCTTGATCTTGGTCACTGTGAAAATATCAAGAAGACTTGTGGAAATGAAGGAATTCCCTGTGAAAGTCGAGCAACATCTGCCCATCAAGGCCCAGGTGAACCTCGGAGGCTTAGAGCTATGTGTGAAGGGGAGGGCATTCCAACTGTGTCTCTGGCAGGGGCAGAAGCAACGGCATAGGCCCGGGGAGGCCTGGCTAAGCTGCATATCCAGTGCTCAGCTGTCCTCCCCGAGCTCAGGTTGTGTGGTATGCTCGGAGGCTGCCCTTGTCTCAGGTCTCTCACCATAATTTCTCCAGAACAATCAGCTCAGTTTGCTGATCAGATATTTGGATTAAACAACCACTTGACATGGACCCAACTGTAAGCAAGCATACTGAGTGCTCGGATGTGCTCGGAGCAGGTTGACAAGAAAATCAGAGGATATAAATTCTAAGAATACTATTTTGGGGGTCCTATATCATTTATAGTTTAGCTGCAGAAAAATAGGCAAAACAGAAAAAAAAATTTGATCAGAGAAAATGAAATTTAATGCTTGACTAAAAGCTTTCCTAGACATGAAAACAAAACAAACAAACAAACAAACAAACAAAAAAAACAGAGATATTTCATAGCACTTGAATGGTTCTGGAACGATGATGTCTAAGAAACTATCCTAAAAATGTATTTACTGATAGAGCCTTATGAGAATTGGAAGCCACATAAAGTTTCCCCTTCTTGCACTTAGTACTTACCATGTAAAATGTGTATATAGCTAAATATATGTGGTTTTAAAAATAAGTATCCACACTGTATGGCTATTCATGGTACTGGCTTTAATGGTGCACCTCACTGGGTTAAATTTCAGGGAAAAAAATGAATTTAATCGCTGTGATTGCTTCTACTGTTTTCTGAGGTTAAGTTAGTTTCTTTTGGAAAGGAATGGGTACTGAAGATATTAAATTCAATATTTTTTCACCTTTAATTGAGGTTTTATTATACAGCCTTAAAAGAAACCCTATTCCATATGAAAATATCATTTCCTATTCTTCCCTTCTTTGCAGACATCAATCCAAGAAAAGGGGAATTTTAAGCAGTTTCCAGAAAACACAAAAAGTATTACGATACAGGAATATCTGGCTTTCTCATCTTAAAATCTGCAACGTGCCTCTTGTAACCTGCAATGATCATATTGTGTGCTAAACGGGACCTTTCCATCTTCAGGAACGCTTCAGCACTCAGCTTTCGTAGATCATTCAGAGAGCATCAGCATCCTTCAGAACCTGAGAGCGCACCCCAGGTCAGGGCCTGGCGCCTGACGGGGAAAGAGGGAAAGAACGCGCCCATGAGGTGGTCTTGGTGAGACACGACGACACCCCGCTGTCTGCTACTGCAGTGGCAGGCTGGCCACGTCCCGGAGCCTCTGCCTCGGAATACGAAACCCATCTGCGTTGTGAGGCACGATTCAGGAAACACGCAGGCTTTGAGGGTCCCCAAGCCCTGAGCTCCAGACGCAGGACCAGGGCCCTGTGTTCAGGAGAAAGCGCTGCTAAGCAGGCCGATGCTGTGCAGGGGACGCTGATGCGAGCTCCTTCAGCCAGTTGATTACTTTTATGAGACTAAGATCTCTTAAGGTTCAAAGTGGTAATTGGAACAATTCAGACTTTACATTTGCTAGAAACTTAAGAAGCCCTCCTACTGAATTGTTCTTTTCGTTGGGTTTTGAGCTGTTTTATCAACAGAGGATAGCTAACTCTAGCTTTTTTACACCTTGTATCAATTTCTGCAGACCTGTTCGGAAACGAGTCACTTTAAAGTTCTGAAAACTGCATTCAAAGTAATTTTATTAGTGTTTGAAAATATTTTCTGCTTGAAAAAAATGTCTTAAGAGATTTACACCTCATCTAATTACACACTGAGTTCTCTTTTCCACTTCAAACTCACAAAGTAGGCAGCCTGACAGGGTTGGCACTGACTGCTCTGTGACCTAAGCTGTCACATCTAAGTGATCAGGGGCTTTATTTGCAGGCAAGATAAGGTGCCTTTCTAGTTTCTTCTTTTTATTTGAACAGTATGGTATCATTTTAATTCTTTGTGGTTTTGATTCTCTAATCTGTTTTACAATTCCTGTGTTCCTCAGCTGTGGTAGAATCTGACAGTCTTAAGTGTTAGGCTTAGGATGGAGTAAATACTTCAACAACTTGTTTTGAAACCAATTCAAAACATTTTAAGACACGGTGTCATTTCTGCCATGACTATGGTAAATATTCTTATTTGCAGGAGAAGAAAAAAATGAATTAAAATTTTCTATAGCGAAGTTGTTAATTGGAAAGACTATGTGCCCTCTGGCTTGCCATCCCAAAAAGATCTCAGAATTTTTTTCTGTTTTACTCTTTTTCTATCATCACGGGTAGGCTGCATATTTAGGTGTCTGCTCATGTTATTACACTCATCTCAGTTTTTGTTTTCACAGTGTCTGGGATAGCAATCAGCTCTTCGATCAATAGTATAGGCTCATGATTTCATACTTCAATTCTTTCAAACGCATTGTCGTATTTGTCTCTTACTCTCGCTGTAGCTGGTAATTTACCAAGTTCTTTATCACTCTGGCATGGGAGAAAGGAGCCACAGAGTCAGGCTTCCAATGTTTAAATTTTCCCTCTTTACCTGTGTACAGCAGTTGTTTTTACATTCAAAAACAAAATGTGATTTCTCATGTATGGAGTTTTTCCATTGTGCCAGCTGTACGAATTCTGTGCAAATCACGATTGGATGCCAGCTGGAAGGATGTGTGACGTGTCCTTCAAAGTGGCATGTCTGCCTGCTAAGAATGAACCGCTCTGCATTAGCCATGAAGGCACTGATGTAGAAAATTAATCTGCAGCAGGTACAGCAACGTTGTGAGAGGACTGTGTTTTCAGATAGGCTGAGGTGACTGAAAGTCCCAAAGATGAGAAAGAGAGGGAAGTCTCCAATATGAATCTCAGTAAACAAATTAGTGTGTAAAAACTTTAATAGTAACTGTAATAAGATTATATTATTACTTTCACCTGCTGGCATTTGAAGTAGTGGTTCAGAGGAAAAAGAAAATGCCTCCTTTCTCTGACTAAAGGTGTTCACTAATCCTAATGCTTATGATTTTATCTACATAGTAGACTACATTCCCTTTGGCTATATTTTTTTATCTTGCTTTTTCTAATGAATAATAAAATAAAAAGTATTTTACTGCATCTAATTCTAATATTCTAATATTATTTCTACTTTAAAACTATATTTAACAGTTATATTTATGGTCACTTTTTTAAAGCATTGTATAAATTCTAATTATCCTATTCCCATTTATTATTGTATAAGAGTAGTTATTCTCAATATAAAACAAGTTATTATATTTAATGTAGATAATTTATGTCATACGCTATCATTTTATTTTATATATTAAACTGCTACATAGGTTGATGAAAAGCAAAATGTAAGAGCTGGTACCAAACTGTTAATTTTGCAAGGATCTCAGTTTTTGTTATTTTTCCTATATTGTTCTGCTTTAAGGATAGAAGGGATAGTCTCAAAGTTTTCAGTAAATGGAGAGGTATAATTCATCCCCCAGATAAGATGTTTTTTAAAGTGAAAGGGATACTATAAATAGTCAATTCTGGGAAGCAAATTTTAAACTTGGAAGGGATAAGAAATATATAGATATATAAAAAGTGGTTATGGAAACATTAGAAAGGATACAGAATTTCATTTAAGAAAATAATAGGAATTTAAGAATGTTGTATTGCATAATGTTATCTTCAAATTAGTTGTTTAGATTGCCAGATATAAACATGTAGAATTATAAGAAATTAAAAAGGAGAATAAAATATTTAAGTTCTAGCTACTTCTTTCAGTAGACCAACAGAAATTAGCAGTCCAATTCCTAAGATGTCCTGAATATATATATATATATATATATATATATATATATATCTTTTCCCTGTTTTCTTTTGTCCTTCTGGGATGGGGGACATATTATTGTTGTAGTTTTACAGAAGTCTATACTATTCACAAGCCAATCTATCAGTCAAAGAAAAGCGCTAGAAATCCTCCTGTCTAGCTATCGCTGACACGTAATGCCCTGGGATCAGAGAAAAGGCATCACTAGCCACTTTTTTCCTCAGAGGAAGGCCAAATGTGGCCTTGGTAAATAGCCTGAGTCTCAAGGGATGCAAAATACAAACTCCTTTGTAAGAGTTCTCAAATGTCTCTTAAAAGTTACAACAAATAGATAATAAATATATTCTGTTGTCAAGTCTTTAGCTCAAAATATGTCATCATTTACTGGTCGCTGAGACTCTCTTGTTCAGAAAGATTAGAGGAATCACTAAATGCTGCAACCATGGAATTTTAAGGAAAGAAATTGTGAAAATTGTAAGAGACTTTACTACAATGCAGCACAGGGGAGCTGGATTGTGACTCTTTTATGTTACAGCCCATCATTGCCTTTTTAGGACACCTATTGCCTTTCTCTAACTGTCTGTGGAGCATGGTGGTTCCCCAGAGTACGGAACCCTCCACAGGACAAAGCTCTTTATTGCAAGTATCTTTTACTCACAGCAATGGTGCATGTGTTGGAGAGACCATGGAAGTCTGCTTCCTGAAAAAGATTTATGTATTCAAATTGTAAAAAGTGAGGACAAAATCATTCACACAATTAAAAGCCTTCAAAGTCGAGTGGTAAAACTAAATAGGAAAGAAGAGATTTAGGTAAAGTGTGAAGCTTTAAAATGGCAGAATAAGTATTAAGGAATTCAGAGCAGATATTTGAAATGGTTTGAAACAAGCTCTGAAATGCCTGATTCCCTTTTCCTATGATTCTAGGGCCTATGACTTGAGCACATTGAATCAGTTTTAAGTATAGTGATCATGCCAGGAGGATTCAGTTAAGCCAGTATTTGTAAAAATGTCAGGGGGTTAAAAGAAATTAAAGCATGAATAATAGATTTTTATGCTTTGCTTTTATGATAATTTAAGCACAAATGGACTGGGGAGATGGCTTGGTGGTCTAAGCTCTGGCCTGACAAGCATAAGGACTCGGGTTTGATTCTGGTACGGCATGTCGTGCTGGCCCCCAAAACAGGGCATGGTGATACACGCCTGTAATCCCGGTGCTGCGGAGGCTGAGAGAGAAGGATCACTATGAGTCTGGGCTGCATAATGAGACCCTGTACCGAATAATTTCATAAATAAAAGAATACATAAATAATTGATTTAAGATATTTAAGCACAAGTATAATAATAATCAACATTAGTTACTATCCGATGGATTACAGGTATTTACCTGACAAATTTTGCCCTCCAACAAAACAGTGTTTGCCTTGATCAAGCTGGCAAAGATAATTAGAAACTTCTTTTCAGGTTTTATTATAACTCACAATTATTTTGAAACTACTAATTTGTTTTGAAGTTATTTTTATGAGTCACCTATGAAAATTGTTATCACTGAATGTTTTTCCTTATCAATGAACACAAAAGAGTTCCATTTATTGCCATACAGGACAAGGTTGTAACTTTTAGTTGGTAATCATGTGTAGGGTGAGTTGGGAAACTTTAGACCATACCCAGTGTACCTGAACTCCTTAAATTACTTTGATCAAATGTTCTTTGATCTAAGCCCTCCTTCAAAACCATATTTATTTATTCAGTTCATAGTTTTCAGCCATTTTTAATTCTCCTTAAATCCCATCTTAGTCTGTGCAAGGCTGGAGCTTCTTCAACTCTGTTGAGTTCCTCTGTCACTCCAATGTCATCTGCTCTTCATCTTCCAGAAAGTTCTCAAGTAGTTCAGACTGCTGGACATGCTTTCTCCATTTCCTCAAAAGTGTCAGTTAAAAATTATATATATATATTATATATGATAATATATATTATATGATAATATATATATATAATATATATATTATATGATAATATATATATATAATATATATATATACCTTATCATAGCTTTTGAGTAGAAAGTGATGCTAAACTGTTGGATCCTATGTTATATAAGTTTTGAAATTTTACATGATTTTATGTACCCTGATGACTTGAAATACCTTAGTGAATACATCTAGTTATGGCAACTTTTAAAAAGGCAATTTTGTGACAATTTTTTACTGACTAGTTATCATTCAGGTTGGTTTATTCCCACTTTGCAGTTCTCAACAAAATTACACTCATTGCTCCCCTTATAAATTATGTGTTCATTTCTGACATTTTATTTTGCTTATTTATTTATTTAGTATTTTGGGGGAAGGGTCTACAGGGTATTCAGGGTCTCATCACTAGATTGGACTTGTAGTGATCCGCCTGCTTGCAGCCTCTCAAGAGCTGAGATTGCAGGTGCACTCCACTACGCGGAGTCTCAATTGCCATCTCAGCGTGCCACCGGGAGGTGGGGCCAGCACAGAAGGCCCAGAGATTGAACCCCCAGCTCCTGAGCTTACTTGTAGGCCCTTTATTCCACTGAGCTATTTGGTCAGCCCGATTTATGACATTTAAGTAACATATTGTTTTACGTATTTTGTTATTTTTCAGAATACTTCCTTTGCTTTGATAATTTGTATTTTTCCTGAAAGTAGATCTACAAGAACTTCATATATCTTTTATCAATATAAAATGTGGGTGGGAAGAATAGAGTATCTAGTGTTTTATAACAACCCCATAGACACTTGTTAACTTTAAACCATGAAAATTTAACACCTCATCTTTGGAAAAGGAGCCAATCATGTTCACTGGAAGAAAGCCTTTTTAATAAATGGTGTGGTAAAAACTGGCTTTGTACATGCTGCAAGCTAAAATTAGACATTTATCTGTACACTAAACTAAAGTCAAAATGTATCAAAGATCTAACTATTAGCAGAAACACTAAATCTATTGGAGGAGAAAGTAGGTAAAAATCTTGAAGACATGGGGTAGGCAGACAGTTCATGAACAAAAACCAAACTGGGTGGAAAATATTTCAAAGAATCAACAACTGGGATCTCTACGTTTTGTTTTGTTTATTTAATTTTCTGAATGTCAAAAGAAAACAACAATAGAGTGAAAAGAAAACCCACAACTTGGGAAAAAAAATTAGCTAATCATCCATCAGACAAAGGACTTCTATCTTAAACATATAAAGAATTTAAAATATCAGACCCCCAAAATTCAAGGACCCAATCCAAAACTGGGCCTCTGACATGAATATACACTTCTGAGGTAAGAAATACAAATGGCAAATAAATGTATGAATAAAACCTCAAAATCATTTGTCACTTGAAAAATGAAAATTAAAAGAATACTAGATCACATTTCACCCCAGAAAGAATGGTTATCATCAAGAAGTCAACCAATAACTGATGCTAGAAGAAATGTAGCGAAAAAGGAACCCTTCTCCACTCTTGGTGGGAGTGTCGACTGGTACAGTCACGACTGAAATCAGAGTGGAGATTATTCAAAACTCTAGGATTGGAGGGCCCATTCAACCCAACTATTCCTCTCCTAGGTATTTTTCCAGGGGAACTGAAAACATCATACCATAGTGACGTATGCGCACCCATGTCTATAGCAGCACAATTTCTCATAGATAGATCTTGAAGAAAACCCAGATGCCCTTCAAGTAAGGAATGGATAAAATAGATGTAGTAATTTTACACGATGGAGTATTACTCAGCTATACTCAAGGTTGTTAGAGGTAAATGGATGGAACTAGAGATCATACTCATAAATTAAATAACTCAGACCAACATGTGTAACCATAGTATTGTCTCCTTAATGTGAGAATCAGAAACAGTAAATTAAATCAGAAAGCTACAGTAGATTCTGTGAAAGGGAAACAAATTCTTCAAAGGGAAAAAATGACTGGGATGAGGGAAAGGAGAAAAAGAAAGAAGGAAGGGTAAAAGGAATATACCCATATATACATAGGATAGCTTGGATAAATGTACTGCTGATTTCTACTGGTCTATTGAAAGGAGAACCTAATGCTTAAATGTTTTCTCTCTTCTTTTTAATTTTTTTGTTTACCAATTTTGCATGTATCTATCTGGAAATCTGAACAATTAATTCAACATAACAATATGCAATAAAACAACTATGAGTGAATTCCCATCATATTGTTTAGTGAAATTCTGTATCATTTCTAATATTTTTACCTGCATTTAATCCCTTAAAAACTAAAACTAAATAAATCCTCAAAAGAAGAAAATTTTACACTAACAGAAAAGTAAAAAGACTGGGTGAAACTAGAGATCATACTCATAAATAAAATAAATCAGACCCGCATCTGTAACCAGCATATTGTCTCTTTAATGTAAGAACCAGAAAGATAAGTTAAATCTAAAAGATACAATGCATTCTGTGAAAGATAAACATGTGCCTGTTTTTCTCATTTTTGTTTGAGTCCATCTGATTGTATCTCTAAGAGGTAAACATGTCACTTGGTTCTCTGTATTTCCCTGTATTTAAAGTAGAGGCTAGAAATTTGTTAGTTATTAATGCATCACCACTTATTTCCAAGTCTTCTCCTTGAGGTTGGCAGCCTGTCAGGCTCTATCAGTAAGTACAGTAGCATGGGGCTAGAGGAGGAAATCAGTTCTGTTGAGTAGTTCTTTTTATTTATTATCATTATGAATTGATTTTTCATTTATGATTTTATGATTTTTTTTCATTTATGAATTTGGTACCGTGTCTCATTACATAGGTTGGACTCGTGGTGATCCTCCTGCTGTCAGCCCTCCATCTCCCAGCAGTGGGATTACAGGCATGTGCCACCAAGCTGGGACTCATTCTCTGGCTCAGTGTGCCCTGGGGGCGGTGACCTGGGAATTGAACCCTGGTCCCTGCACTTGCCAAAGGCTGCAGTTTGTCCACTGATCTACCTCACTGGCCCATGTTAAGTAGTTCTGATGTGCTCTGTTGGCCAGCAATATCAGGAACCTGGCTAAAGGTAGGTGCCTTAATGACCTTTAGTACAATTTTTCAGTAAGATCCAAGCAAACCCCTTGGACTGTCCTATCAGCCATTTACAGTATGACTCAGTGAGCTCTTTGCACATGGGGTCTCCTCTTGGAAAATTCCCACATAACACAGAAGATAGAATGTGAGAATGTCAACAGTATAGGATTTTTGAGAATTTGCCATCAAATAGGTTTTGACCATTTTTCCTCTAATGATGTTTGGAACTCATAACAGCATAACCATACTAAAGTTTTCAGTACAATGCTTCCTCAGTGTAAATGATTTTCACTAACCAATCAAAAGATACACACTTTTAAACTAGTTCAGCAATGCACCCTCTCTCCAAGAAAGCTCAACTATGTAATACCTACAACAGACACACCTCATCAATATAGACACACAGTCTGAAAATGAAAGGATGGAATATGATACTCCACATAGGTGTCCCACATTCAGACAAAGTGGACTTCAAAACACGTGAACTAAAAGAGACTGAGAGAACAGCTACGTACTTAGCGCAGTTCAACGGGAAGATAATGTAAAATGAAATTATAAACTCATACCCGAATGTACCAAAATAAAGAAAGATAAACAGAGTAAAAAATAAAGAAACTGAACATAAAGAATAGACAATTGGGGTAAGGGAAAGAGGAAAATATAGGAAAAATGGAAGGTGAAAAATCATGTATATTTTACACAGGAGAGCTAAGAAAATTGTACTACTATTTTCTATTAGTTTTTTGAAGGTAGCAGTTAAAGCTTAAATTTTTTCCTTTATCAGTTTTATAATCTGAACAAAATTGAAGACAGCAATGTGCAATATAATAACCACTGTTAAATACCTATCATGTTTTTAAAAATTGTGTATCATTTCTGATGTCTTATCTACTATTTTTCTTTCTTTAAAATAATTTTTTAAAAGACTCATTTTCACCCAATCAGAAAGGAGAAAGGCAAAATCACAATGGGCATTGATCAAATCTGAGGATTATAAAACATTATTTTAAACCATATGTTTCAGTAAATTGAAGAATAAATTATTAGACATAGAGGATTATTAAAAATAGACCAGGAAGATGCACAAATACTGAATAGATTGATAACAGATAATGAAATAGTGATAGAAGACCAGCTAAAGAACTCAGCAGATTAAAGCACCTGCAAGCAGGCGCAGGGGCTGGGGTTCGATCCCTAGGCCTGCCTTGCCAGCCCCGCCCCCAGAGCATGAGATGATGGCAATTGAAACTGGATGTGGTGGCGCACACCTGTAATCCCAGCTCTTGGGAGGCTGTAAACAGCCTATGAGTTCGATCACTATGAGTTCGATCTAACAATGAGATCCTGAACATCCTGTTCAGGATCTTTCCCTAAAGTACATTTTAAAAAAAGAAAAAAAAACAAAAACAAAAAAAAAAAAAAAGAAGAAGAAGGAAAGAAAGGAAAGAAAGAAAGAAAGAAAGAAAGAAAGAAAGACAGAAATCCTACAAAGTAAAGCTTAGAATCTGATGGATTTACTACTAGATTTTGCCAGCATTTCACACTACAACTAAAGCTCATTAAACTCTTACACATACTTGAAGGAAAACATACTACTCAACACATTTTTTAAAGACAGATGACACCAAAAACTGGACAAGAACTCCACAATATATGAATATAATAGGCTAAGTTCCCTAATGAACACAGATGCAAAGATGTTCAGTAAGAACAAACAGAACACAATAAATAATTTAAAATATTTTACATTATGACCAAGTAAGTTTTCCCTAGGATACAAGGATATTTCAACAGATGTAAACCAATGAATGTAATCCTACTTAAACAGAAATAAACATAAAACTATATGGTTATCACAATACATTCTGAAAAATATTTGACACATTCCAAAAAACATTAATGGTTAAAATGATAAAAAATATAAAAATATATACAGAAGCATTTATCTTACTGGAAACTATGACAAACTCCCTGCCAACACCATACTAAACAGAAAAACAAGACTTCCCTCTAAAATCAGGAACAAAACAAAGTGGCTATTCGCACCATATCAGTTCAATATAGTACACATTTGGTCTACAACAATCAAGCAAAAGCAAAAGCAAAAAGAAAAAAATAATAAAAAAAAATAAAAAAAAGAAAGTGACACAAATAGAAAGAAGGAAGTCTAACTGTTCTTACTGGCAGATGACATGAGATGACCTGAAAAGAACTTCATCAGAAGACTCTTAGAACTAACAAAACTTTCAGCAAAGTGGAAGGATAAAAAATTCGACACAAGGGGCTGGGGAGGTAGCTCAGTAGAATAAGTGCTTGCTTGGCAAGTGCAAGGGCCTGAGTTCAATCCCCGGTTCTGGAAAAAAAAAATCAACACAGAAGCCAGATGTGGTGGTGTACACTTATAATCCTACACTAGAGAGGCTGAGGTAGGAGGATAATAGTGAGTTCAAGGCCAGCGTGGACTACACAGCCTGACTTTGTCTTAGAAAACAAAATAAAACACAGCAAAACAACAACAAAGCATGCACACACACACACACACACACACACACAAATGTCACAAGACTATTTAATAGAAATGTTGGGCAGGGAAGATAGCTCAGTGGTCTAAGCATCTGCCTGGCAAGCACAAGGATCTAAATGCAATCCCCAGTACTGTATGCTGTGCTGACCCTGGAACCCCCAAAATGCTGTGCCAGCCACCAAAACTGAGCCCACGTGCTGGGACAGGCCTGTAATCCCAGTGCTGGGGCAGCTGAGACGGGAGGAACACTACTAGTCTAAGCTGTGTAATGAGACCCTGTACCAAGTAAATAAATAAATAAATAAATTTTAAAAATTAAAAAAGAAATGTCTATGATTATTTATCTTTTCACATTAAAAAAACTAAATCAAATAAGACAAAGTGTACAAGAAAAATAAGTGGTGCAAAATGGCAAATACTATGATCTAAAAAACAGAGTATCAAACGGTCTTCCTTCCACTAAGTTTCAAAGTCAATTTTTGAATGAGTGCTTGTGGACAAGGTGAAGGGAGTGAACTGTAGGCTCAGGGAGATAGTTCAGTAGAATGAGCACTTGCCTGGCAAGCACAGGGTCCTGAGTTCAATCCCTGGTACCGAAAAAAAAAAAAAAA
>NDGN011546612.1:927-14433 GCA_002564285.1 Tympanoctomys barrerae | reverse complement strand
GTATAAAAACAAAGTATAAAAAGTAAAGCCATATTAATATGCTGAGCTGCTAAAGGCTCAAGTTAACAACTTCTGACATTGCCAGTCATGCGGATAATCCACTTCTATTATAGACTACTGGACTATATTTGATTACTTTGCTGAATTCATACAGCTACAATATATGAATGACAATGGAATACCCACCTCTGACAAAAGTAAATAAAAAAGGGAGATATACACGAAAGTCCATTTTGTAGTGGAAAAAAATATATATATATATAATAGTTAGCATAGATATAAAGCTACTTTCTCTTAATTCAATGAGAAGAGAGTTTTGAACTAATAGTGTTTAGACATGATATCATGTCTACATCTTATACTATGAATAACTACTACAAAGAAAACAATATGCAACGTATTAATTATTGTAACTGTCCTACTAACCTGTTTTGAAATTGTCTCACTGCTACTTCTTTCTCAATAAAATTCTTTTTAAAAAAACTTGTGAATCTTCTGAAGATTCATATACCAGGGTTACTTTCAATCAAACCCTGTTTTCAGCAGAGGCTGGGCTCAGCACTGACCACACTTCGATTCTCGAGTCTTCAAGTATAGAGACAAAAAAAGATCCTAGTCATAAATGTATCAAAAATTATATAAAGTTTCCAATGTGCTTTGTTCCCTCTTATGCCATTTTTCTGGCCAAAACACTACTCTTCCATTTCTCTATTTGGCTAATTCTAACCCTAGACAATACCCCACTGTAATGCCTTTGTAAACACAATGTTTTATAACCCTGGCTCACTCACCAGAACATGAATAATTCTTGGGAGGCAATACCTGTAGCTTTTATTAGTGTGTTCCCAGCATTCCAGATACATGGGAACGACTAGATAAATACATGGGGAATGAACAGACAAGAGTCATAGGTACTAGTAAAGTACTAGGGGTGTCCTGCTTCCTAACCAGTGTACTCCTCTCTTGCCACCCTATGGATGATACACTGAGAGTTCTAGAAGACATGAAATCATTTTTGTATCCTAACCTCTTTTACATACATATTACATTGACACATTACTATAAGCATAGCCTGGCTCAACTGGTTTAACTCCACAGAATTCAGAAACTTGCTTTCAGTCACTTGAGGCAGGGCTGTGTCACGCCAGTAAGATTCTTTCAGAGCAAAATTGGAAAGGGCAAAAGGTTAGAAAACTGAAAAATGTCTATTTTGAAAAGTACATCTGGTTTTCATTCGCCATCACACCCTACGGCCTTTTATGCTCCAGAGGAAAAGAGAAACACATAAAATACCTGAAGCCAAACTGAATGCAAGTTCAAAGTGACGAGGGTAAACACCAGCTGAGGGTAAACACTGGCTGAGATTACAAACACACAGAGCTACAACAACAGAAAACTGCAAGTTAAAGGAAACCAAAGAAATACAAAGTAGTACCAGGAGGCAGATACACATCACAGATGCATGGACTACAGACAAACACCAAGATCAAAGGAAACCGCACAGAGAAACAAGCAGAAACCATCAACAGCATCTCCACGTGAGGGTCAAGCATATCAAATGAAAAAGCAGTTAGAATACACTAATGCCAAAAGCAAATAAATATAATTTCAAATAAAACTATTCAAAAGACAACAACCAAAATTGGATGAAGTTTAAGTAAAAGTCTCTTTACCAAATCAAAGCAACACAGTAGAAATGTAAAATGAAAACCCTTTGGTGACTTAATCCATCAGATTTGACTGGAAAGTAAAGGAAAAAAACAAAATGATCACATAGGAGAAAGAAAATATTCAGCCGTCAGAGCATGATTTAAAAAGATGAGGAAAAACACCTACTTAAAACAATGATAAACATAAAAATGCTTAGATGTTAATGCTCAGGAAAACCAAATGTAAGTGATGAAAACACTGCACTTTTGCCTCAAGGAAATGAGCCAAACGTTTAATTTTTTTGGTCCTAACAATCAGAATTTAGTCTACCTCACATGAATTCCCCAAACTGTATCTTTCGTAGCTACTCAGTTACTTAATCCATGAAGTCAAACAGATCATGTTCCTGTCATAAATAATCCTCATTACATAGGAGAGAAAAGAAAGGAATTGATTTAAGTTTCAGGCACTTAGCTTACAAAAGCACAAAACATCTCAGGAAGCTTCTTATTCTGCACACTCCTTGTCACAGATGTCAAACTGAACCAAATCAGATGAAATAACTCCCTGAGGAACCAGAGAAAGTAGTGAAAGTTTTTAAACTTGAGCCCAGTGTCCCCTGCTCAACGACACTGCCACACAGGTCACCTCCACAGCAAGGAGACAACCAAGTAGTACGTGACAGCTTTAAGGGACGGAACACATGTTATCATACAAAATCCTAACCTAAATGTAAAGAAATTGACAAAATCTGGAAGAAAACGTGGTAATCTTAAATACTCAAGGACATTTTCTTTTTCTTTCTTCATCTTACCAAGGAGTGCTATCACAGATTTTTCAGTGTCTCAGAGTTCAAACAAATGCTTGTGATTGACTGTTGCTGCAGAAGACACGAAAGCTTCCCATCAAGTAGCTGTCATCACAGTTAAGTCTCATTTCACCCAATCAATCAGCACCTCCTTAGCAGAGCCCCACAGAGCAGATATTTCAAAGGGGACCCTACATTTCAAAGCTCCCCAGAAGTCATGGAGATTATGTCTTCCTGTCCCCAACAGAAGTTGGGGGTTGGAGGAGGCCCTGGTAATGTTTCTACTTGAAGCTGGCTCTTGAGATATACTTTAATGTTATCAAAACATATCAAAAGTATGAAAAATTCTTTTGAAGTCTTCCACAAAAGAATATTGTTCTACAAAAATAATTACACATGCATGCACGTGCACGTGTGTGTGTGTGTGTGTGTGTGTGTGTGTTCATTCCTAGTGGTGGTTCTAGTTTTGAAAATATTGAGTCATTTTAGTCCATCACAATCCCTGCTGAGAGCTTATTCCAAGAGCTGAAGGCACAATAGAACAAAAGGTGCCGAAGTCTGTGAGTACACAATGCTAAAGACCTAGCCTAGCTGGACAGAGATGACATCACACAAATAAAAGCATGCGCACTATCTCAGGTGGCAGTGGGTCCTGGGAAGGGACAGGCCATTGCAGGAGCATGCAATTTAATCTCTAGTATTTGGAGAGAGCTGCTCTCCTAAAGGATCACCAGAGCAGAAACAGGAAGAACTGTGTAGGACAAACAGCTGGGGGGACAGGAGGGAGTGTCACAGTCAGGGGGGACAGTGCCAAGAGCTGTCTAACAAAGTCAGAGTAAAGGAAGGAGACTGGGAAGAGTGGGTGAGCTCCTGAGAATGGTGAGAAATGAATTCAAAGCAGCAGCCAGGGCCCAAGATCAGATGAGGGCTATGCAAGCCATGATGAGGATGTAGGTCACATTCAGGAGAAAGTGGCAGCAGAGAAGTCAGGTGATTGCACCTGGGTTTTGAAGGACTGAGGGCAACATATGCTAAACTGGCTCACTTATTATTTTTATCTGAAGTCACCTGACATGCTGTAACTNGAAAAGACCACCGGGGGGGAGGGGGCGGGGCAGGGGAATCTTCTTTTCCTGCATAACCCTTAAAGATGCCTTGGTAGGGGTGTCCGTCCCATTCCAAGGCTGAGAAATAGCCTTGATTACCAAGGACCTGCAAATGAAGCTGAATCTAAATAAATGAAGTCCAAAGGGACATTCCTACTAATTTCTATAGCTCCAATCTATCTCTTAGTAACATCCCTGGAAACTTATGGCCTTAGTTCATCATTTGTCCTCTCAGCTGTTTACAAATCTGCTATCAGTCTAAAAGTTCTGAAAGTGTCATGCTTTGGTGATTTCTTCAGACTTTACTGTCTTATGTAGACCCCCATGGATGTGTACAATGAATACACCTTTCTTGCTCTCCTCTAGCTGATCAACTCTGGTATTAGTTGGATTCCTTGATAAGAAGCCAATAGCCCACTTACAACTAAGAGCAGGACGCAGGAAACCTTGGTCCCCCCATAGCAACCAAAGGTCATGCTTATTCCAAGAGCTGGAGACAGAATAGAACAAAATATGACAAAGTCTGTGAGCACACAATGTTAAAGACCTGGCCTAGCTGGGCAGAGGAGCCAGGGGATTGGCTGGGCACAGAACAGCAAGGGTAGAAAGAAAACCAGTCAGGAGGTGACTGAAAGGTGCCAATGTGAGGTGGCAGGAACTGATACACAACAACAGCAGAGAAGGGGATAAGGAACCAGACTTTAGATATTTGTGCCATGGCAGAGCTGATGAGGTATGTGTATGGATTGGAAGCATAAATAAAGGATACGAGTTGACAACATCTCCAAGGAGGTTAGCTTCACTGTCTACAAGATCGCAGGCACTATTTAGTAAACTGGGAAGCCCAGGGGAGCAGCAGCTTTAGAGAGCGAGCATGGAGAAGGGGAGGTGGTTTTGACAGCATTGAGCTTAACACATCACTAGTTATTTGAATACAGACATTAAGTGTCATTGGCAGACAGGCTTTCCTTCACTTAAAATGAATAAAATCAGGAGCGCGTTCCCACATACCTTCAAGTTTACTCAAAGGAGCATGGATGGCTTGCGGGTATGGCACTGTTTGTTTTTATGTTAGAAGCCTTCTAACATAAAGGCACATTCTTAACTTCATACTTCAGTAACTTCAGTTTCAAAGTCAGGAAATGTCACTAAAGACTCAGCGTCTTGGTCTTGTAACAAGTGACGACAAATGACAGAAACTTATAAATGCCTCCCGCGAGTCAACTTTTCTTTGCAAGGCATTCTTTGAGTCACAAGCCATCTCTGCCTACTCAGAATCTGGCCCCTGCTGCCTTCCAGGAGGTCTGAAGTGATTTTACTTTTTAAATGTTCCTCTTCTTTACACTACTCAATTCCTAACATAAATGCAAGAATTTTTATCTACACTTTATGTTAATAGACTTTCTTCATTAGGTTTGCTTTAGTGTTGGGTTCTCTTGCTAGCAATAGAATTTATTTATTTTTTAAAATGGTTTGAGTGGGGCCAGGGAGATAGCTCAGGAGAATAAGCGCTTGTCTGGCAAGCGCAAGGACCTGAGTTCAATCCCCGGTTCCGCAAAAAAAAAAAAAAAGGTTTGAGAACAGGAATACAAAAAATGCTGGATGTGATAGGACACACCTGTAATTCCAGCACTAGGAGGCTGTGGAAGGATTTTCATATGAGTTTAAGACCAGCCTGAGCTACATAATGAGTTCAAAGTCAGCCTGAACTACACAGCAAAACATTGCCTTAAAAGAAAAAACCTCAGTGGATTCTAAAGTCTTGACAATGAGCATGCAGTGTGATGGGCTATCTGGTCACCATCACTGCAGTGCAGGGAGGCAAAGCAGCTGTAGTAGGTGGCACCGAATTCTCCCCCCAAGGTCATGGCTCGGATGGTGACTTCAAATCTACCTGCACTGCAGCCTCTCCTCAGTGCTCTGCTCACCCACCTGACACCTCCACTCAAATGGCCCAGTGACGCCTAGTCACAATGTCCCATTCTGTTAGCTACATCTTCCCCCTAGAGCCCTGTGGAATGTTCACTCTTCTAACATTCACATCAACCCAAACCTCCCTTCCCTGAAAAAACTTCCCGACATCAAGGCCAGATGGAGCTGCCCTGTTGAACATCTTGTAACCCCCGTCTCATACGCCCATCCAACACTGCTCATAGTCAATGTTACTTGTATGAACATCTGCTTAGTGTCAAGAGTCCCCCGCCAGATGCCAAGGCCCTTGCAACAGATGCATCTCCCCTTTGCTCATTGCCATGTGCGCTGCAGATCCAAGCTTTTGGCTGGTATACAAAGAGCACTCATCTAATGTTTGGTGAATAAGTGAATGAGCACTGTACTGATGTGTGCAGATGGGAGGGAAAGACTGGGGCAAAGACCCTACAGCAGTGATGGTGGACCTTAAGAGACCTAGTGCACAAACTGCAGTGCAAAGCCCAGTTATTTATTGTAAAGGGCCAACACGCGCCAGTATGGCCCCTGTGTGCACTGTGATCTGATGCTCTGCTGCTGGGGTGATGCTGGGGCTGCCCGGCTCATGTGCTTTCTGTGGCACATGTGCCATAGGTTCACTACCCCTGCTCTATGGCACTTAGCACATGGCAACAAGATCAACTGCAGTCTTCTCAACTAGGTAGTATTAAATAAAGTTAACTAAAATCTGTGCTTTGGGTGTATTTATCTCACCAAGCATCAAGATTATCCTGTATATCCAAAACCAGGAGGACCCTGAAGGAAGAAATAAATCAGTAATCCCAGGTTAAAAATCCCTAAGTTACTATGCCTTTCATTAGATAGCCAGATATAGAAAGCGAAGGTCTCTCCATATGTATTTCATCTACAATAAAGTTAAACTAGTTTATAGCTATTTCTTTAGAATTATAGAGAAAAGACACCCATAAAAGCCTTCTACTGCAACAAGGCCAGCCCAAATTCAAAATGTACAGAAATAGTTCAAAATATACAGATGATAACTGATGTTATGCTTATTCACAGGTTATTGCAATAAACCAGAAAAATGATTACATATTACAAGAGTTTTCATGGTTTCTTCAGGTCTTCAGGAAACATTACTTTTTGTCCCTGAGCATTAAGTTTCTCAACCTTGACATGTCCAGCATTAGGAACTTCAGCAATGTGGTCTTTGTGGTTGACAAGGAAATTCAGGATTCCTGTGCTTCATAATGGAGTTAAAACTTTAATACCAGTTCAGTTTAACATGCTGGAGAATTCACCGAAAGTTCTAGATCTAATCCATAAGCTTGGATGCAAAACAGAGGTAAAGGTACAGAAAGAGTGGATGAATAAAAGGAAAAAAATGTTACCAATCACCAGTATGTACCATTTTAAAAAACTGTATCACAAGTATCACACTCAGTCTGTGGCAAGATTTAATTTAGTCTGTAAATTTATCAGTGATGAAACACTCACCAAGTCATGAGCTGTCTCCCTGGTCCTTGACCACTCAAATATTACAATAAGATCACAATTTTGGGTCCTTAGTGGAAATCAGATACAAACTATGCAGAACTCAACTTTCCACTGTGACTGTGTGGGTCAGTCTCAGACAACTTGCAAAACAGTTCTCACAGCAAGTTCACAAGCCCTTCTGTTAGTACACATCCACTTGCAGTGATCATAGTGGAGACAGAAAAAAAAGCTAACATGCAAAAATGCAAATTAGTACCTTAAGAAATTCTTACTTTTTTAAACTTAATATTAAATTTTCCAAAACACCCCCGCTGAATGTTTGTGCAAAGGTGAAAAATAGGTTAAAGACATTCCTGTGAAAGGCACATTAAAAATCAATTCATGTCCTTTGTGAGTGGCTAAAATTTGATACCTCCTTCATCGGATAGTCTTGTAACCTCACTGCAGCATGAAATACTAGGGTAGAGCTCGGAGATTTCTGACTTGTCATCTCCCAGACCTGTACCAAAGGCACTGCTGGAATGGGATTGAGACCGCTGTCTCCTATAGAGACTCACCTTTTCTATATGGAAGGGAAAATATTCATACATGTCATGCCATTAAGTGACTTGCAGAATTACTGACAAGCTTAACAGGAAAGAAAAAAACAATCCTTAGTAAGGAACAATCCCAAATCTCACCGTTTATAAGATTCTATCCACCTACTCCCATACTTTAGCATGCTTTTGGGAGTGACCGAAAAGTTACTTAACCTTGATTTAAAATCTAGATTTTAAAAGAGATTGGTGCACAGGAAATTGGCAAAAACCAAGGAAACACTGGCAAACTCATATACTTTTATCAAATGGAGCACCTGGTTATTTAAAATTTTCTTTCAAGTGTCAATATGTACATGGTATTTTTTGCTTTCTCTTATTTAGAAAATTATATAATATGGCTATGTGGACCAAATTAAAGTATTAGAATTTCTGTGTTGGGCATTCAGTTTTATTAACAATTAAAAATAAAACACAGAAGGTATAACAAGAATTTAGTGATATTATATTCTACATTATTTATATCATTTAAGAGAGCTACATAACTATCAAACATGTTCAGACTTATTTTCAAAAGATAGTCCAAAAGCCTGAAATAGTGAATCATGTCATCACTTTATGCAAACCATTCATTTTTGCCTTTAATGGCACACATACTCAGCTAAAAGTCATATTTTCTTTCTACAGAAACTGTTCATTTTATAAACCCTCAAAATCATTCTGAATATTTTTTATTCCCTTTTAAGACATTTATGATGCTGGATAGAAAATTTTTCTACTGTTCTCTACATAATTCTTAAAATCTATCTTTAAAATAGTTACACGTTATTTCATGAAACAAATCTCTTTAATATCCGAAAAGCTTAGTGCAATCCAAATAAATGCATTTGTAAACCCAGAAAGCCTATAAAATCAGATTCACTAATAAAAAACAAGTAAGCTCCACGCATCTTTTTAAATGAATATGGGACAAACTAATCTAGGATTTATTATAGAGCTCTTTTGTAAGTTTTGCTTTCATAAATAACTAATGGTATTTTAAAGTGGCCTAGTATTTTTCTGACTTTTCTAATTCTCAATTTTAAAATTCACATTGCATGATTGCTACAATGAACTTCAATGCTTCACAGTAGTTCCACTTTCAGGACAAAAGCAGAGGAACCCAAAGTGTAAGTGATACCAGAGAGCATGTGCAGACTCCTAGACTGAATATTGTCCTCCAGGGGATCAATGTCGAAGATGGAGCCAGGATCCGTGCGCCACACTTTGAGGTCTTTCACCAAAAGGAAGAAACCAACAAATAAAATGGAGCTTTAAAAAATTGGTTCCAAAGAGAGTCAAGCAAAAGGCAAAAACACAAAAACCCACCATGCTAGGCAATTCAGAAGAGAACAAAAGGATATTCACTTTCATGTGTAGCTGTTAAGAAAACTTACTCAAATTTGAGTTCCTGGTTCCTTGAGTTGCCATGGCAGACTCTGCTAAGGGACCCATGACTCATCATACATGGGGTGTACCTAATAAGTCACTATGTGCAACCCTGTGGCACCCCTGTGATACCCAACCCTCTTGCTGCCCACCCACTGAAGGAGGCAAAGTATTTGATAAAAGTTCCTGATGAAGGGTATGTAAGTTATTTAAAGAAAATGATCAAGAGGTAGTTGTTCAAAGCAAAACAAATAAAAACCTTTTCTATATAACAGGAACAAAGACCAGAAATGCAGGCACATGGGGAGCACTGTCTTCCTTCTGAGTACGTGAGCAAGGGAAGCCTCAGAAGACACATTTATCAAAAAGTGCTGAAAGTAAAGCATCCAGCAAGGAATGATGAGGGATAGAACGCAGAGTAAGAGCAGCCTCCTGTTCTTAATGGACTACAGATTGATTCACTGTGGTAGTTAATGATCAGATCTAAAGTGTCTCCCAGAGGCTCATGGGTAGAAGCTTAGTGGGCAGCCTGTGGAGCAACTGTAAGGTAGTACAATCTTTAGGAAATATGGCCTTGTGGAAGGAAGTTAAAATACTGGAGACGTGTGTGCCCTTGAGATGCTTAGGGGTACTCCACAGCCCATACATTGCTTTCTGTTTTTCTTCCCACCTGCCATGAAGCAAGTAGTCTTCCTATATCACATGGTATCCTGTGTTGCCACAGGCCCAGAGCCACTAGGCCAGTTAACCATGGCCTGAAACCTCTGAAACTTTAAGCCAAAATAATACATTTCTCCTTTTAAGTGATTTTCTCAGATATTTTTGTCACAGCAACAGAAAGCTGATCATATAGACTATGTAAGCCAATGTACCCTCTTTTATTAGAGACAGAAACCCAAATTTTTGATAATTTCTCAGTTTATCAGTCACCCCAACTAGTGGTATTAAAATCTACAATGACCACCATAGTGCTATACAGAGGAAAAGTAAGAATCTCCTTGTGGACCAATAGTAGAAATAAAGTAAGAGGGAAAATAATTAATAAACTGAAACTGGAGATTTAATTGTTAGTTTTTAATTAATATTATGCAGTATTTATTCTATGCCAGTTATAATTTGATTCATTTGTGCTATATATATATATTATATATAATATAATATTATATATAATAATATTATATATATATATGTAGGTACTATTATTTTCTCTATTTTATGGGTGAGGAAACTGAGGCACAGTGAGAGTCAACAGCTTGGTCAAACTTACCCAAGGTTATCAGACTAGTAAGTAGCAGTACCTCCAACAAAATCAAGCAGCACAATTTGTCCTAGCCTGCATTGCTTAGAAAATCTGTAAATTTGCATTCCATACCTGATACCAAAGCTGGTTCATTGGAGAGTTTAATGTTCATTGAATGTGTTTCATTCTGTACCTTCATGGGCAAATCTCCAAAGAAAACTGAATATACTTTGAAATAGTAATCTCAGAGATGATAGTTTCTGAATCTGAGATCTAGAGAGTTCTGTGGTTGTGGTTTTCAGCAATGGTCTCACCGCCACGGCTGAACTCTACCCTTGTCCCTGGGTGAGTTCCCGCCCTAATGAGATAAATCAGACCTTCACACTCTCCTGTGACATCTTAGCTCCCAGCAATGAAACTGTCTACTTTTTTGTAGCTTTTAAGGAAAACGGCACAATTCATCCATATAAGTGAAAGTGAGCCTTCCAAGTAATAAACTGGGGAAGATGAACAAAGCCGCCAACTGCCTAGAAGGTTCTCAATTTTCCAGAAACAATAGAAAAATAAGTAGTTCATTTTATGGAGTGACATCAGAGGTATTAAGCACAGAGAACTTCCGAGAATAGAATGTTCTGCATGATACCCGGTAAATGCCATGAATGTCATTCAACATGGTACAAAATAACACTTTATCTGTCATCCATCTAGAATCGAGCACCACACCAAACATTTGCTGAGGAGTCAGGTGATCTAGAGTAAAAGCAAGCACAATCCTGCTGGCCACATCTGCCTGCTAGGAAGGACCACCACTGTTGGACCACCTGCTTACCGACAATGATTCCGGGTCTCCTATCCATCTCCACCACGTGAGGCTGAACACCTTTGTAGGCGGCATCGCTGACGACCTGAGTGTTCTTCCTCACACGCTCTGTCACAGGGTCATCCACGACGGGGGTAAAGCCCCTCCCCTTCGTCTTCTCAAAATCTTCATGGTATTTTACCTGAAAAAGAAAAGCAACACATTAACGGAATTGAAGTTTCCCAGTTGTTGCTTGTCTCACACAATATTGATAAAATGACAGATGCATCTTGAATACATGTATCTTTTCCAATTATCCCAAAACAATTTGTTAGACCAAGTGCTGACATTTTCACATGTTTGTAAGCAGGATGGTATTTCTATTCAAATTGTATATAAATTAGCATATTATTGAGAATTTGCAAAAGAGAATGATTAGAATCTTGGTTGCTTCCTTGAATATGCTAATTTAAATACAAATTAACTTCTTAAGTATTAACTTTCAATATATAATAGGATAATAAGCATTTATCCATAGTTATTCAAAGCAACTTACTTAAAATTAAATTGAGAGGTATAGGTAAAGTTACACACAATTTTAGCATATAACTATTAAAAAAATCTATAGATATTATAAAACATAGGTTTTCACATGCTTTAAAACTAGATCAGAGCAAAAACTGTAGCAGTCCACAAATTATATGATTCATTTACATTGAATTAAGTACCTTAAATGGTGAAGTTTATGATAGGCAACTTAGATCTAATGAAATCATTTTTAAAATGTATTTTTCATATATTTACAACATGCAAATATACCAAATTCTGTCTGAAAATTAATTGGAAAGAACTCTGGTCAAATGTCTCTATAAAATGCACTTATAGTAATGATATTAGAAATAAAAACACACCAAAACAGTCACAGAGAAAAAGTATTTTATTAGGCTAGATAATTTCATTACATTTCAGTGTGATTAGAAAGGATCCCCCCCCCAAAAAAGAAGAAGAAGAAGAAGAAAAAGAAAGAAAGAAAGAAAGCATGCCCCTGAACAAAACAAAACAAAACAAAAGGCTTTTCCAAGTTTTCATGCTTTGTTAGTTGTCCAGATTAATAGTGATCTAGGCCCATCAATACATTGGGTCTTGTGGTTCCTTAGTAGATTTAAGTCATGAAAAGAATGACACAGTTTCACCCTACCATTGAAATATGATTTTGTGCTTCTTTAACATGTCTCAGACTAGGTGTATCTAGAACCAGACTTGCTCTACCTTTCATCTGTTTATGATCGTGGGTATATTTCACCTGCAAAATAAAAAAGTAGACCTAATTATAATAGAATAAGTATAATTTAGAAATTAAATGACTTTTTTAACTTTTCCAAGTGAGTGAAACTTATACAATATTTTTTCAGGAAAGTTTTTCCGGTTATATTCCAGTTAACATTTCAGTGAATTACATTTTGTTCTAGAACACCAACCTAAAGATCTTCCTCACAGGCTATGGTGAATATGTCTTAATCTTCTTTATCAACTGAAAACAAATGTGTGTAACCAACAGTCGCCAGCAATGTAGTCAGTAAAACTTGTTCTCATATTTAAATTAAACAGGAAATATCCAAAACTAAATAGAATTGAAGTTTATTTTCTGTTGTTAAATTTCCCCATTTTCTGCTATAACAATGTTGAAAGGTACATACCGAGCTTCCCTCTATTTTTCTTTTTCCCTCCTTAGACAATGAGAAATAATGAGGAATAAATCTAGTTCTCCTTTTTTTTTTTTTTAATGTATTTGGTACACAGTCTCACTGCACAGCTCAGACTTGTAGTGATCCTCCTTTTTCAGCCTCCCCAGCTCTGCGATTCTAGGCCTGTGCTACCACACCCAGTGTCTGTGGCCAGCTCAGCATGCCCCAGGGGCTGGGGCCAGCAACCAAACCCTGGTACCTGTGCTCGCCTAAGCAGGTGTTTAGTCCACTGAGCTATCTCACCAGCCCTAGTTTCCCTTCTAAGCAACCACAGTGTAGAGATACTTTATGCTGACTACACTCAGTATCGGCAGATAGAAATGCCACCAGAGAGCTGGAAATTATGCACCTAAGCACTGATCCCTAGGTAAGCCAGAAACAGAGCCTGTGTTCTCAACACTGATCATTAGAACACTGCCTTTCATGAAGCTAATCATGTGTAAGATCAAAACAACATTTATTGCAGATCTAAAATGCATATGCACAATTAAAAACACAAGTCCCAACTTCACAGAGAGAAAGCATACTAGCCAAAGAAGATCCTAATGTGTACCATGCTAACTTTCATGAAGAGCTCAATTCCATATTACATATTATTTTCCCCCTAAATCCTTATGTTAGAGTAATGACTCATTTCCTACTTCGTTTTGCAAAGAGAGCTTTACAAGAAAAGCTCAATAAACACATGAGTAAAATGAAAATTACTGGGGCCAGGGAGATGGCTCAGTAGAATAAGTGCTTGCCTGGCAAGTGCAAGGGTCTGAGTTC
>NDGN011546603.1:0-17722 GCA_002564285.1 Tympanoctomys barrerae | reverse complement strand
TCAGAGCTAGGCATAGTGGCACATACGTTATCCCCAGCTCCTCTGGAAACTGAGACAGAGGAGTCAGGAATTTGAAACCAATTTAGGCACCATATGGAGATCTTGTCTTAAAGAAAAATGTTCTTGAGAAGATTTAATGGCATAGACAATGCTTAAACTGTTACATCTTTTGGTTTTTTTTGTTGTTGTTGTTTTTTTTTTTGTTTTTGTTTTTGTTTTTTTTTTTGTCTGACTAAGTTGCTTAAGCTGAGCTCAAACTTGTTATCTTCCCTCTTCAGCCTCCCAGTATGCCAGGACTACAAAAGGTACCACCATGTCCAGTTTATTAGTTCATTTTTTCAAATGACACAAAATTATCATCACACTGTATGAAAATATATAAATACTAAAGTGGATAACTAGTTTTGTATGAAGTTTATTATTTTAAAATTATTTTAAGAGAAAAGACAATCTTGAGGAATGAATTCTTTTTTTTTTTTGGTTTGCTATTTGGTACTGGGGATTGAACTTGGGACCTTGCGCTTGCCAGGCAAAGACTTACGCCACTGAGCTATATTATATCCCCGGCCCTTTGAAGAATGGCTTCTGGTGAGCCAGTACATCAGGAAGTATAAAAAAGCAAAATAGTATCGTCTTCAAATAGTGGCAAGTATAATAAATAATAATAGAAATAGTTATTAAATAGCTTGCGTCTAGTACTGTTTCCCATGAACTGTCTCCCCTGGTCCCTACAACACACCGAGAGGTGAGGGTGACTTTGGTGCCCATTTCTCAGATGGTGAAAACAAGCTCAGAGAGCGTGGTGCTTCTCTGAGGCTCTGTAGACAGCACATCAAGGTGAAGCCAGCTGGAACTTGGAACGCGGTCACGAAGCCGCCTCTGAGAGCGCGGGGTGCGCGCGGAGCTGGAGGGCGTCCAGCCGCAGGATTCCGACTCAGGGGACATGGCGCGAGCCAAAGCCTCGTGTCCGATTGTAAGAGGCTGGGGAAGGTGACCCGGGCCATCGGCCTTGACTTCGCTGTGAATTCGGTCGGCGCGCACATCTCCAGGCCTGGCTGGCCCAGCGTGCTGAGCGGATGCAGTACGCGGGTAAGCGGCCTCCGGGGCCCCGCGCCTTCCCTGGCTGTCGGGGCCGGCGTTCTCACCTGCCCAGATCCCCGAAGAACGATTCCAAGGCCCTGAACATCAGCGTTAGTTTCCACGGAAGAGTTTTGGGGAGGAAGGGTATAGGCTGGTTGTGTCGCATTTCCTAGTAAAACATCCTTTAAAATTTCCTTAAAACACTTTTTCCACAGGATTCCCTTTTCTTTCTCCAATTTCTTCAGTTCTCCTGCTTTCCCTTTCTCTTCTTTTCCCTTTAAAAAAAACTTTATCCCTTCTTTCCTCAAAACATTCCTATTCCCACAAGATATTCATTCAACAAAATAGTACCTGCCTCGCATTTACATAAAATGGTGGACTTCATGCTCCACCCTTGCTTAAGTAAAGCCATCTCATCTGGTTCAGCATCTTCAAGGTGCATCCAGCCACAGGCAGGCTGTGTGGGAGCCACAGAGGATTTAAATTCCTGGCCCGGGGAGATGGCTCAGTGGAATAAGTGCTTCCCTGGCAAGCACAAGGACCTGTGTTCAATCCCCGGTTCTGCAAAAAAAATAAAATAAAATAAAATAAATAAATTCCTACTGGCTGTTCTAGTGTTAGAAAACTAAGAGGTAAGTACCTCTTGTTCTACTGCTGAGCTACATCCCAGCACTCAGCTCTACTTCATAAAAGTAAATCTATCATTTTATAAAATTAACCCCCTAACAGTATGTTCCTCACAAGTGTTGCTGTGTGCCTTGATCCCAGCCCTCTGGGAGGCTGAAGCAGATGGATAGCAAATTCAGGCCCAGCCTGTGCTGTGGAGCAACTTAGTGAGAATTTGTCTCAAAAGAAAAAATTGACAGGGTCGGTCGGGGCTGTAGCTCAGTGTGAAGACCCTGGTTCGTTCTCCGCACTAGAGAACAAGCCCCGCTGATAGTATTCTAGCCAGCATATGCTGGAGACTCACAGTGCCCACAGCACCATATTAATTACCTTACGCTAATCTAATACCCCGGTGGGGACTGTCCCTATTGTGATGCAGAGCTGAAGTTTGGAGGCGCATGGAGGCTGTTCTGGACTCACCGCTGCTGGGTGGTGAGGCGGGACCCAGGGCCCCACAGGCCAGGTGAGGTGCTGTGTGCTGTGCCCACTGTGCTGACCCCCCACTCTGCCTGTACCTCATACAGTATCCCTGAGGAGAGTGGTGTAGAACCTGCTTTATGTTCCTTTTTGCCATGTTTGCGTAAGATTTTTGCCCAGTTAGAATAAATTCTATAACAAATTATAATTCCATCAAGAGATTCTCTCTACAGAGAACTAGCCACAGACAAGCCACTATCATAGTACTGTGGATTCATTATGAACACTAAGAAGTAATTCTGGGTGCAGTGGCACATACCTGTAACCCCAGCTACGCAGGAGGCTGAGGCAGGAGCACTACAAATTCCAGGGCACCCTAGGCAACCTGCCAAGAACTGTCTCAAAAATAAAGAGGTTGAGTGTGTGCCTTAGTGCTCCTTGGGTTCAATACCTAGAACCACACACCAAACAGTAGCTATGTTAAAATACTTAAGATTGAGATAAGAGAAATGCAAATTTAAAAACACAATTTTAACTCATAGAACAAAGTTTAGGAATTACACAGCTTTGAAGCCCAGGGGATCAGAGTTCCCATAGCTCCCTGTGTCCACTTCTTTCATCGACCCTGCTCTTACCCCCTTCTCCATCCTATATGCAGGCTCAGACCTTACTTGGCAAGCAAGGCCGTCATCAAAAGCCTCAGTTTTACATCCTCCCAACTAGAAGCTCCAAAGAAAAGACTGAGGGGCTGGGGAGATGGCTCAGTGGAATAAGCGCTTCCCTGGCAAGCGCAAGGGCCTGAGTTCAATCCCTGGTTCCACAAAAAAAAAAGACAGACTGTCCCTTCCTCCTCCCCTACCCCCTTTACTGGGAACACCTCTTTTCAGCTCTGCCTGAGGCCAATGAGCCTAGCGATGCTAAGGGAGGCAGGGCACAGTAACTGATAGCCACCTCTATGCCGTGTGCAGGAGGGAGAAGTCACCCACAGAGCCCAAGGGAAGAGGCTGCAAGGCCAAAGGCAGTGCCAACTGCAGCCATCCCCCACCTCTCCGCTATCAAAGAGCTTTTAGTTGAGGAAACAAAGATGTGTCCATGAAGAGATTATGTAAAAAAGCACGTGCCTGCCTGATTGAAAGGTGCCCAGGAAGGATCATTGTGGGTTGAAGGCATAAAAGGCTTCCCGGCCTAAAAAGTATAGAACTGACCTTCGCTCTTCCCCAGAAGCCTTTGGAGGGAGCCTGCAGTGCTGGCCTGTGGTCCTCGCCTGGCCTCCTCCCGCACCAGTTTCTTGCCAGCTCCCCACAGTGTCAGACCCACTGGCAGTGCGAGGACCACAGGAGATACCCACACAGCGGGGAGCAGGGAGGTCCTCAGTGGCAGCAGGTAGACGTCTTTCTCATCAGAGCAAGCTGAAGAAAGGTGAAGCGGCCACTTGGTATAATGTGTGGTATGAAGTTAAGACAGCAAAGAAACACAAAAGGAAGACACAAAAAAATGAATTCTGAATGAAACAATATCTTTTGCTGAATAATAACCACATTTCCTTAATGGAGAAAGATCCATTCATGACGGTAAAGAAGTAACTGGCCAACCTCTTAAGATGCTGCAGAACCTTGGGCTTAGTAGAGCCCCTCCACACTCCTCACAGTCTCTGTTTCTATTCTCTCCTCATGTGCTCATGTTTCACATTATTATTACAACATTCAATTACACTTTTTGAAAAGATTGCATTTCTCTGCAGATCAGTGAGAATTCCTTGGAGGGGTTCACCAAGAACACAGACAGGTTTTACAATTCTGTCTTTAAAAGAATGGGGAAAGTGGCAAGATCTCTTTGTGACCTGCCCACACACTCCTTGTGTCACCATTGGCTCAAGTGACTTGGATTTTTTGTTGTGTTTTATTAGTTTCTTTTTTCTTTTTTGCAGTACTGAGGATCGAACCCAGAGTCTTCGCACTGAACTGCATCACTAGCCCTTGTTAATTTTCTCCATTTTGAGGCAGGGTCTCGCTAAGTTGCCTGAACTGGGCTCAGACTCGGGGGCACCTCCTTCCTCAGTGTCCAAGAGCCCTGGAATTACAGGTGTGGGCCACTGCACTTTGGTCATAAAGCACTGGTCTGAGCAGCTGGGTCTTACAAGACTTACTGATTTTTGCAAAGGTTCTAATTTATATAAATCAAAACAATTCCAGTTTACAATATGACAGTTCTATGAATTTCTTATTTTTCTATTGTCTAATAACATTTTATAGGTGAATAATCACAAAATTAAATATCCAGGAGCCACCACACAAGTCCTGGCTTACAAAGGATACTGAGTGAATAGATTTAAGAATAAGATAGTATATGATACAATTTCCGGTTCTGAAAAGAAAGCAAATCGGTTATACAATGAAAGGATTTCCTTGCTTTTTACCCCTACTATTCTGGAGAGGGTACAGTGGTCTAAAACACAGGCTTATTTAACCAAACCCTTGATCACAGTTTTAATAAATTATATTGTAAGCAGCGATGAATTTACTCCATACACAAATTATATATTAAATGTTTAGGATACTAAGGGGCTGGCTTACCTCTGTTAGCTATAATACATGGTAGAATAATCATATGTTCAACATTTTAAAAACTGCTTCCCCCAGTATCTAAGCCAAGAATTCTTATTGAAGAATCCATGGCAATCTTTACAGTTCAGCAGTGTATGTATATCAATACATTTTCCAGAATAACAAACGTTAACGTTTCTTAAATTCTCTGTAAACGGTTACTATTCCCTGCGCCCTCTTCAATAAAAGGATACAGAAAAGCTCAGAGCTTTTCAACGGTATATTTATTTACTTTTAAATCTTTTTTTCTTTTTTGGTTGGGGGTGGACCAGGAATCCAACTCAAGACGTCATGCTTGCCAGGCAGGCATCAGGCTGCTGGAGCATAGCTCTGGCCCCTAAAGGCAATTTTTCAAATCCGAGCCTTGAAATTCAATGGAAAAACAGCCTTATCTCCTTTCCTTCTGTGCCTCTCCAATCATCCCACTACTTCAAACATGTGGACATGTGTATAAGGGTGTGTGTGTGTGTGTGTGTGTGTGTGTGTGTGTGTTCTTAGAACTAAGAAGACAGCTGCATACAAGAAAAATGATAAAATGAATAACGACAGTTTTTTAAAAAGAAGATCTGCCTTGATTTTTTTTTTAATATCTTTTTGGACTCACTTGGCTATTGTTTGTTACTTAGAGTTTTTCACTTTGCATCTTCTTGTGGGTGACTGTAAATTACTAGATGCTGCTTTAGCTAGAAAAGCTAACACAGCAGATTTATGTTCTGTTATAAATTAAGTGACATGATGACATAGGCTTAGTGGTTAGACTGACACACAAAAATAAATCAAATGTGATCATTTGAATATAAGTTTGAGATATAAAGTAAACCATTCTGGGATCAAAACAAAAGACAGAACCATAGGAGCAGCAGTTTGCCAACACACAAATAAGCTAATTCTGCTTACAGTCAGCAAAAGGAAAGTAGTTTCAATTAGACATTTTTCTTCTCGAGTACCATCAGAAGTTAATAGCTCAGATATGAAAACACAGAATTTAGCAGGTGTGGCTGCGTGTGCCTGTAATCCAGCTAGTCAGGATGCTGAGGCAGGAGGATCACAATCAAAACCAGCACAGAAGACCCTGAGTCCAAACATACAACTAGAAAAGTGCTGGGGATACAGTTCAGGGTTCCCTGGGTTCAGTTCATAGTATGGGGTTCAGGGTGGGGGTTAGAGGTCGAGCTTTGTAAGTGGATATCATTTTTTTGTTTGTTTGTCCTGTTTTTTTTAAAGTTGAGGGTACAAGATCAAAGACACTTCAAGATATAGTTGGCTAGTCACAAAAGATCTAAAGTAGCTGTTGTAATTCCCAGACCTTTCCACTGATCCTTATCCAAAGCATTAAAGAGAAAACAATCGGGTTGCAAATTATTACACGTGGTTATTAAAGAATACAGTTAACATACATTTACAATACCTGGAACTCAGATAACAGCTTCACTATCAGGAGAACTGAAAAGATGCTAACTATAAATGAATAAGCGGTAATGAGACCAAATTATAGGGCCAAGGTTAAACTGTCATTCTAGTTCTTAGGCCAGAAGCCAATTTTTAAATTGATTTCATTAAAATCATTTTTTTCATTTAAAACTATACTACCCTCTGGAGGAATCTCTAGCTTTTTAGAACATGAGTTTCTAAGTATTTGAATTTTCTCCCTGCTCAGGGGATCATCTGTGATTTGTATAATTTTAATTTAAAAAAATAATCCTGTGCCCAGAGACTTTTGTTTGCTATGCCTTGGTTTCCATCTACACGCCTGACACTAGGAGCTGGCTGTTGCCCGTACTTAGCCTATCAATGGGATTTAAAATAAAAGAAAAAATTACCTAACGTTATTTGTGAAAAAATTCAGTTTTCTTTCTTTTGTGCCTTTCCAGGGAAGAATAGATAATAGAAAGGTGGTTAACATGGGACTGCTTCAGTACTTAATGCTGAGACAAAATACCCAATTCCCAAAGTTAAAAGGGAAAGATGTATGTGGCTCACGGTCCGGGGAGGTTTCAGTCCATGACAGCCGGCTCCAGGGCAAGGCGGCACATGGCAGAGGGCAGCAGCTCATGGCAGCAGAAGACAGCAAGAGCAACAAGAGAGCCTCTCTGTGTCCCTTGTCTTGGATCCAGTGTGCCAGTATCAGGGCAGTGCAAAATCAGTCAGTGATCCAGCAGTTGCCCAGCCTTAGTCCCAGCGTCCTCAAGCCCAGCACTGCACACACTAGATTCAGCCACCTTCAAAAAAGTCCTGTAACTGTGTGAGGCTTTGGGAGAGCATCTAGATGCAAACCAGCACAGGAAATTATAACTGGAAGAAACTTTAATATGTTTTGGGTTGGCCTGCAACTAACTACACAGGAGGAAGCAGACTATGAGGGGCTCAAGGTGCACATCCGGGCCTCCCGGGCTCCGTGAGTCCTCTCATTAGGCCAATGTTCCTGCTATGGGGAGGTCCTGGCATATATCATCCTCTTCTCCTTTCTGCTGGCTTGTGTGGCTTACACTGGGTAGGGATGAAGGCATCCCCATGTTTTGGCTGTTTCTTCTCCCTCCTACAGCCTGGCTGACAGTTGTTATGTCCTTCCAGTGTCTCCAGGATTTTACTGGACACTCTACAGGCATTAGCACATTTTCTCTTTGGGACAGCCTTCTCAGATAACTGCTATTACCTCTGTTTTCTATGTAAGGAAACTAAACTCAGAGAGACAAGGCACTTTGCATGAATTCACACAGCTTAGAAGTGTGGATGAGTCCAAAACCTACACAAAGTGTGTGCGATTCCACAACTCCTTGGAAACCCTACCAAGTGGAATTATGTTCTATCATCTTTGTTTTCCTGACAGGTGTTAGCAAATTGCTATATTAGTAGTAGGTACTCAATGATCTTAAGACTACAAACTCAAAACACAAAACTCAACAGTGTGCATGTATACCAATAACAACCCCACTAAGAAATTAGGAAAACAATACCACCTACAATAGCTTTAAGAAAAATTAAATACTTAGAAATTAACCTAACAAAGAGGTGAAAGACCTTCTAATAAAATCTATAGTACTCTGAAGAAGGAGGTTAAAGAGGACATCAAAAAAAATGGAAAACTGGGGCTGGTCAGATGGCTCAGTGGTCTAAAGCACCTACTTAGAACAAGCTTAGCGAAAGCACAGGGACCGTGGTTCAATCCCCCAGAACCACATGCCAGCCAGCCCCGCCCCCTGGTGGCCTGAGCTTGCCACACACACACACACACACACACACACACACACACAAATAAACAAAAAATGGAAAACTATGCCTTGTTCTTAGATAGGCAGAACCAATGGCCATATTTTCAAAACTGACATACAAATTTAATGTAATTCAAATCAAAATATCAATAGCACTCCTCACAGAACTAGCAAAAGCAATTCTAAAATTCATATGGAACCAGAAGAGACCCAAACTAGCAAAAGCAATCCTGGGCAACAAGAGCAAAGCAGGAGGCCTCACAATCCTTGTTTCAAATTATATTACAAAGCTACAGTGATTAAAAAAAAAAAAAAACCAGGATGGCACTGGCACAAAAACAGATAAGTGGATCAATAGAACAGAAAAAAGGATCCAGAAACAACTCCAAGTGTATCCGACTATTTGATCTCTAACAAAGAACCCAAAAGCATACCAGGGAGGAAAAACAGACTTTTTAACAAATGTTGCTGGGGAAACTGGCTATGAAAATGCAGAAGATTAAATCTAGCTCCTTAGTTTCACCATTTACTAATCTAAGATTAAAATGAATTAAAAAGATCTAAATATTAAAACCAAAACCGTCAACATGCTAGAAGATAAAAAGGTAAAACCCTTGAAGACCTAAGCGTAGGCCAGAACTTTCTAAACAGAACTCCATTTGCTCAAGGAGTAACCTCAATAATGGGATCATGTCAAATTAAAGATCTGCATAGAAAAGAAAAGTCATCAGAGTGAAGGAACAACTTGTACCATGGGAACAAAATTTTGTCTGCTACTCCTGAGGCAGAGGACTAATATCTAGAATACATAAAGAATTTAAAAAAAAAAATTAAACCCTCCAAAATAAAAGGCCAAGCCAGCGGTGGGGGCGGGGATGGGTGGGAACTAACTGAAATGAATAAACTCTTCTTGTAAGAAGCAGTACACATGACCAATAAATAAATGAAAAAAATATCCATTATCTCTGGGCCTTAGAGAATTGCAAATTAAAATAACACTGAGATTACTGCTTACTCCAGGAAGAATGACTGTTATCAGAAAATCAAAAAATATTCTGGCAAGGCTAAAGGAACCCTTCCACACTTTTGGTAAAAATGTAAGCTAGCATAAGCACTATGGAAAGCAGTATGGAGAGTCTTCAAAAACTAAAACAAGAAAGACCTCTCAACCCGAGCTATTTCTTCTCTAAGTATCTTCCGGAAAGAGTGAAAGACGCCGTATTACGATGATCCGCGCATACCCGTGTTTAAAACAGCACAGGTCATCGTACCTGAGTGTTGGAAGCGGCCCACATTTGCAGCAGGAGATAAAAGGATAACGAAAACGTGGTATTCGTATACAACCGAGTATGTCTCAGAGGAAAGGTCTGTTGTGACTCACGGTTTATAGAGGTTTCCGTCATGGTAAACTGGCTCCAAGGCAGGGGGGCCTGGCAAGGCAGGGGGGCCTGGCAAGGCAGGGGGCCTGGCAAGGCAGGGAGCCTGGCAAGGCAGGGGGCCTGGCAGCGGGCACCACAGAGAGAAACAGCCGTTTCATGGCAGGCAGAAAGCAGCAAAGCCGTGAAGTAGCAGGGAGCACACAGGAAGCCACAGCAGAGGTCCCCTTTCTTCCCTCATACCCCACCCGGGCTGTGCTGTCTCGGGGTGTGAAGCTGTCACCCAGGGCGGGCCTTCCATTAGCCACACCCAGCACTGTCAACCCGGTCAGTGGGTTGACCTAGTGACCACCCCCGCAGCACCACACACAAGCCCAGCTTCCCGCACTCCCGGCCCAGACACGGCGGAAAGCCCAGCTCTGATCGCATGAAGCTTGGGAGGATATCTAGACGCAAACCATGACCGTGCTACTCTGATATACTGGAGGATAAAGCTGAGTCTCTTGTAAGAAGACAAATGCACCTCGAGACCATAATGTTGAGCAAAATAAATCAGACACACAAGCTTGAATATCTTCTTGAATATGAGAAACCCAAGGTCTAAATGAACTAAAAGACAAAATGAAAGATGGATAACAAGAGACAGAAAGGTGGATCTTTTGCAAATCGGTTGGGGAAAGAAATGGAAAATAAAAAGCATTAAGATGCATTATAGCCATTTACCAGCTCCCCACATTGACTGTAATAATCTATACTGCTAGCATACTAATCAGAAAAGTTTAAATAACCTTGAAAAGAATGAGCAAATGATACGATTAGTAAGAAAAAGCATAAAGCTTTTTAAAATGCCATTTTCAACGTTTCAGAAATGTTTGTTCGATCTGAGGGGGCAGCCCTAAAATGCAGATACTCAGCAGCACAGAAAGGGTCTCTATCTTCTAAGAGACTGAGCTGTCAGACTAGAGAACTAAGTGAGAGCCACCCGCGGGCGACCTATGCGTGTGACGCCGGGACCCAGGAGCCAGGGCTCCAGGCTGCAAATCCTGTCTGGCCTCTCATCCTGGGCGAGCTACTGCGTTTCTCTGTGCCTCAGTTGTTTCATTTGTAAGGGAAGGAACATAGCTGCAACCTCTTTATAGTCTTGTTTTGAAGACGAATTAACTTAATAGATGTAAAGCGCAAAGTAACACAGTAAACACTCAATAAAAGAATTTTATTAACTTAAATACTTTTTTCATAGCCCTTGTAAAATCCTTACCATCCTTTTGCAGTGAAGCATTGTCAAAAAGTACTCAGGAGCACCCACGCAGGGCTGTTCCTTCTTTCCGGAGGTTCCTGGGCAGGAGGCGTGTGGACGCAGTCGTCGCGTCGCTAGCGTCTTATGCCGCAGGCCGCAGGCGCACGCTTTCTCTGCTCAGCACCACCGCGAAGCCCCGGGCTCGCTGCCCTTCGCTGATCCTCAGCTTGCAGTAACAGGATCTGAAACCCGCAGAAAGTGAAAGCAAAATGAAATTTAGCCAGGAACCACTGAGCTGCTTTTCCTCTAGCCATGTATGGAAATTTTTTTAAAAAAGAAGAGAGAAGACGAAGAAGAAAACCTGTGAAGTCTTGTATGTGTTTCAGAGTAATTTTTTTATAATGCTCTACATATAAAGATTTCCCTGTCTCCACTCAGCAAACATCTACTGAGTGTCTATTGCAGTTTGTCCTGATTCTTATATGCATCTGGTAGCTATCTACCCCGCATTTTCTAGAGTAATCTGAACTCTAAATGTCTTTGATATCTTTTCACGGAAATAGATCAAACAAGACAGCGGCCAGGAAGCCGCTCTCAGACTGTATGGGCAGTTTTGTTTCATACTTACTCTCGACTGTGCTTATGCTTGCCCTGAGATTAGGAGCATCATGATAAAAACGAAACAAAAACATCTTCACGTCCTGCAGGGTAGCGTGAGCCTGGTAAGGCATTACAAGCAGGTGCCCTTTGGGGCTTGCTTGAAGAGTCACGTTAACAGTTTTATCTGCCATTGTCTTTGTTCCTTTGGAGCTGGCACTACTAGAAAAATTCTTATTTTATATATTCTTGCAATTTTTTCCATTCTCCATTTATCATTTCTATGGCAAGCAGAAAAGGAAAAAGGATTTAAACTGCTGTCCCACTGCCACACAAAACAATGGGCATTCTCCTTTTCAGCAAGAACAGAAAGTGGGGGAGAAAAGCTACACTGTTTCAGGGCTGGTCTCATCTGCCTTTGGACTTTCCCCTCACAAAGAGGTGTGCTTGGTGAACAAAGACATCTTTAACATTCCTTAAAACACCTTTACTTTTGCAAATAGCAATATTGTATTTCCCCTTCAGTATTCCAAAAAGCACGAATGTGCTCTGTGGATTTCCACAGACTAAGTATTTTTACCTGATGGAAGGATGCACCAGTTTCCTCTACACTGCAGCTGTCCTCAGGAGGCTTATATTTGTTTGCCTCACTTTCCTTGTGAGGTAGGAGAGAAGATTAAAGGAGCTTTGGTGAACCAAAGCACAGGAATTGACTCCTGCCTTCACTCTGGCCAATTGTGTGTCCATGGGCAGGGTTGTTTGTTGTTTGTCTTTAACTTCGGTGTCTTCCCTATAAAATGAGACTGATTGAAAGTGTTGTAGACATGTATGAAAGCCCCAATGCAATGCCAGGAGCATAGGTGTACATGTTAGCCACTATTATTACTATTGTCTGTTAAAGTATTTCAGAACACCCAGGGCATGCATTGAAGTGTAATTACAGTGGTAATCACAAGTCCCAAAACGCATCACGGAGGCTCAATCCTAATTGGTATGAAAAAGAAAGCGTTTCATCCTTAATCCCGGCCAAGTGATTTAAATGCTTAGGCTCACATCATTTCATGCTTGGAGTTTCGAGAACACAGAGGCCTCCTTCACTTCCTTGTTTACTTGACATGAGGGGAAATCCCACCTCCTCCAGCCTCTCCAAGCTGACCTTTGAGGCTCAGCCAGGGGGAAAAAAAAAGGGCAGAAATTTGGGAGCAAGGATGTCGGAATTACAGCCTAGCCAGAGGAATTAGGGGCAGCTCATCCCAACAAAAATACCTAACCTTCAGAATAAACTTTCCGCCGGCCTGCACAGTGAGGGGAGGTGGTCCCCTCCCAACCCGGTCCCTCCTCTTTGAGGCATGAGAGAGCCCAAGGGGCCAGTGGGCCAGCGGGCTAAAGGCCCGGCACAGACTGCCAAACAAGGGATTTGCTTCAGATTCCTGGTTCCAAGTCCTACTAAGCATTAATAATGAGTGCAGGGAGGGCAGGATGGGGGCTGCTGCCAGCTGGGCGGCATCCTCCCAAATCTGGCCTCCAGCAGCCCCAGTTGTGATGGGAGCCTGCCACACTGCTGTGGGCCTCCCTGTGGCCTGTGATTATTGTTAAATCTATAGATCAGCAGGCTTCCTACCTGTGTCACGCCTGCTCTGACTTCCTTCTAGAATCAGGGAGGGGTTCTTGGGAAGAGGACAAGAGCCACAGGCCACTGGGGTGCTGGATACTTCTGGCCTGACCCCACAAATGAATCCCCTTGACCCCACTTATCTATATTCCAGCCCCCCCTCCCACTTCTGATATTCTGTTACAGTTCAAAGGAAAAGCAGTTTCTTTTGATCAAGGTAGAGCAGCCTTCAAGGGTGGAGACCTGTAAAATAGCCCCTCTTACTGGTCTCAGGGTGTTCAGGAGCTCCCATTTGGGGAGCAGAAGAGCATGAAGGGCTAAAGTAGGATACTGTCATCTTTTAGGATGAGAGTGTGAACACACACACACACACACACAAACACACACACGGAGTATACATAGGTATCATATGTCAAAGAGTTTACTGAGGTGAAAACTTGTGCTTGCTTCCGAGTCCCTCATGATTCCTGCCAGTGTGAGTGCTGTCATAGATGCCCAACTGGAATTCATTAAATAAATGAGTAAATACCTGGAAGTAAACAGCCCTGGGATAGCAAGATGGTCTTCACAGAGAAAGTAGGAAGTCGCCTAGGTCATTACAGGGCACTGACAAGTATGCTGGCTGTAGACTCTTGTCTGAGGGCTGAGAAGTCATCCTCTCCACTTACTCTGCTATGAGGGGTTATTGAGATGTTTACTTTTTAGTTTGTTTTTGCTGCCAAAGGTAAATAATTTTTCTAGTCATTCCCTGCCGTGTTGGTTCATAGCAGGCTCCTTTCCAGTGTCCTTGTCCCACCTGCCTACAAGCATGTCCTGGAGCCCAGATAAGAAAGCCACCACAGGGGACCCAGGGTAGGTGACCTCGTCCTCACCAGGAGAACTCATTACTGGCTCTGTTGAAGAGAAGTGGGGTGGGGCAAGCTTGTTTGTGTTCTCTTCACTGTGCCTGATGCTCGCGTGGGCAGAGAAATAAACTGTTTATTTAAACCAGGTGACCAGATTCTTTCCTGGGCAGACATAGATGATTGCACTGTAATGAATGAGTACACTCCATTCTCTAGTGCTTCTGCAACCCTTTCATTATGTCTTTGTAGCAAGTCAGCTGTTTTCAGCATGCTCTGAAAATAACATCCTTTTTCTTCAGTGAGGTAGAAACAGCCTCTGAGTGAGGACAGGTGAGTGAGGAGAAAGCCATTTCTGTATGGATTAGTCATTCGTCCAACCCACCTGGGTGTAAATTAAGGCAGTACTAGCAGCTTCGAATCGCTAGGTTTCATCTCAGCCTAGCCAGGCCGTGGTGCCCACAAAGGAGGCAAACATATCGTGGAAGCTTCTGTGAGGGTGTTTTTGACTGCGAGTATCATATGTCAGTTGACTCTGAGTAAAATGGACTGTCCTCCGTGAGGGGGATGAGCCTCCTTGACACAGGGAGCTGTCAGAAAAGCAAAAAGCTCCACTTCCTCAAGCAAGGGGGAATGTCACCCCCTGAAGGCCTTGAGATTTGAACTACACTATCCATTCTTTCCAGATCTTCAGCCTGCTGGCCAGCTCTGCAGTTTGGACTTGCCAGCTGCCATAATTGTATGAGTAATTCTTTATAATCTCTCTCTGTCTGTCTGTCTGTCTGTCTGTTTGTCTGTCTTTGTCTTTGTCTCTGTCTCTGTTACCTCTGTCAGTCTCTCTCTGTGTGTCTCGCTCTCACCATCCCTTCCCTTCTTCTCTCCCTTTTTCCTTCCCCACCTCTCTGTCTCCCTGATTAGTACACTGCTGTAGCACACAGTCCTGTCATCTCCTTTGCTGAACACAATAGTATTTGTGTCTCTCTTGGGGAACAGCCCATGCCAAGGTCCTCGCCAGTGGGCAGCTTTTCTTTTCTTAACTGTATCATCGTTCAGAGACCTAGACTCTTTAATCCCTATGATCCATTACCCTAGAGGCCTCCTGAGTGCTGTGTCCAGTGTGCAGACAGGAAAGTGAAATGGAAAAGATACGCCTGCACCGGAGCTGTGTTGGCCCAGATGTGAGCCTGGCCTTTGTGCTCTTCCTATGCTGAGAATAGGCATGAGACTATTCAGCAGGATGCTGGGGCTGGAGAATGAGGTACTTGCCTGGACAATCTCACAGCTATAGCATTGTACTGTAGAAAAGGGATGGGGCCAGGCGTGATGATTCATGCCTGTAATCCCAGCATGCAAGAGACAGGGGCAAGAGGAACTCTGTGAGTTCAAGACCAGCCTTGGCTACATAATGAGTTCAAAGTCAGCCTGAACTACATAGCAAGACCCCCTTTCACAAGAGAAAAGGAAAGGAAAAAAGTAGAAAGAAGAAAGAGGAATGAGACTTTGGTAGCTAGTACTATTTTCATAAACACTCATTTTCTTATGTTTATTTTTCAGAAGCCTCCTACATCTCCACTGCAAGTCCCTCTGTGTTTTCTCTGACCGCAGTCCCCACCCAATCTGTTTCCTCCTGAAATGGCACAGAGCATCTTTTCTCTACTAGTGCTGTAGTTTGAATATGTCCCTTGGAGTTCATGTGTTGGCAGCTTCAGCCTCTGCACAGCAGTGTTGGGGGCTGGCGCCCTGGTAAGGTGTGATTTGGTCCTGAGAACTCTGCCCTGAATGGGTCAACATCATTGTGAGACCTCGCCTGTGATACATGCAGCTCCCTCTTGTCCTCTGTGCCCAGTGCTTTGTCCGTCCACCATGTGAGGACTTGTCCAGATGTCAGCTTCCAGAACAGATAGAGGTGACTGTCTCTTGGTTACATGTCATCCGTCTGTTGCACTCTGCTACGGCAACTGGAAATGGACTGGAACACTGAGTGGCCAACCTCACATCATTCAGCTTTTCATAGGTTTAAATTTTATCCAGGAAAACAAGGTTAAACAAATTAAAAGCTTGAATAATAGTAGAAAGCAGTGTATTATGTGAGCAAGGAGCAGGGCAGATGAGAGTTCACAGAGGGAAAGACTGGTTATTATGTTCAGAGGCAGCATTGATGGAAGAGGCATAGCCGAATCGAGATATTAAGTGTGAGGGATTTCTATGGGCAAAGGGGTGGGAGGGCTTTCAAAGTGGGTGAGCAGGAGAAATGAGCAAGAAAACCAGCACGGGTGGAGTCAGCAAATTAACACAAGTAGGAGTACTGAGAGCAATCGATTTAAAGGAGCAAATTCAATCTGGATTGAATTGAATTAAAATAGTATATAAAAAACAACAGTCCTTAGAAGATTGTTATGTAACAAAAGTAATATTTGGAAGAATAGTATTATTGTATGGTTTGCAAGTGAGCACCTGAAACAAGAAATCAGAACCTTCAGAATCCTAATTCTAAAATCTTGTGCTTGTTTTTGAATTATGCAGAACATTTTAGTTGCATGTGAAAGAAATGCAGTTTGAACTATGTTAAGATAGTTACATAAGAGGGAATTCTGAGCTCCATTTGCCTTAGGCATCTTGGGTCCAGGAGCAAAAACCATGTCATCGCAGTTTTCAATTTTCCAGCTGTCCGCCTGCTTGACTGCTGGAACTGTGTTTTCTGCTTGTTGGGAAGCCTGGCACTGCCAGCTCTGGCCTCACATGCCCACAGCTTTTCAAGCCCAGCAGGAAGGAGCAACTTTCCTGAATAGTGCTGTAGAAGTCCGGGGGCAGTTGCTTATAGTTCTGGGTTGGGTCACATGTGCTTCCTAAAACCAGCACTGTGGGGAGATGGTGCATTTGGAGGAAAGAGAGGCATGGGGCCTCAGTAGTTCCAAATGGAAAACCTCCCATGGGAGGCATTCAGGCAAAGGAAAGGAGTGCAGTTTACTACAACCTAATTTTTTTTTTTTTTACATTATCCCTAAAAGACCTTAGGTTCCTCATTAGCCAAACACTTGCGCAGCTCCTTGTTGGCTGGAATGCTTTTCTAATAGGTAATCACATCTCCCAGCATCATCCTGACTAGTATTGAGCATAAGTGATGTGTTCCTCCTTTCATTCGAATTCCTCATTCACTACCCTATGAACAGTGTCTTCTGCCTTTTGCCTGGCCTATTGAAACAAGATCTCCACTGGGCTTGCTATGGACCTCTGGCCTTTCTAACTTGTTAGGTACAAAGCGCTAGAGTTATCATCCTAAAACAAAGGTCAGATTGTGACAGACTTTCACACAGAACATATTCTATAGGCCTTAATATGATGCTGTAGTAATTTGATTAATGCCTACAGATTTGGCTCCTCCTGGTAAGTAACCTCCTTTACAATGTGTGTGACCTTGTTGCTTCTCCCATTGGTTTGACAGAATGCAGCGGACATGACATAAGAGTCCTGGAGCTTGGCTTAATAGGCCTGATGACTTCTGTCTTTTCTGGTTTTAAGCACTGTTCTGAGACTCCAATGTAAGGAAGCAGTCTGACCTCCTGGAGGATAAGCTGCCACATGGAGAAGGCATGAGGCTCTCTAGCCATTAGTCAATGGCAGCCAGATATGTGAGCAAGGTCATCCTGGGCCTCCCAGACCAGCTGATGCTACCTGAGCACAGGCACATTAATGTGACCAAAAGAAGCCAGGAGAGGAATACCCACCCAACCCTTAGAAAGGTATAAGATAACTTGTTCTAAGCCACTAAGCTTTGGGGTGATTTGCTATACAGCAGTGGATAATTGTGACAGGTAGATCAGTTGGATTTGTTCAAAGCAAGGGAGAAGTCTAGAATAATTTTCATTAATTGGAGTTTAAGGCAATAATGAGTTTAGGAGGAAATAAGCACCGTGAGCCTTTGGTCCATCCCAGGAGCGATGCCCCATGGAGAGGTGCATTCCATGAGGCTGGCTGGATGGGGTCATCAGCATGAGAGTGGACAGTGGGCTAAATCACTCAGGACCAGCCACCTTGGGGAACACTGACATTGAAGCATGGGCAGTGGAAAGAAAGCCAACAGAG
>NDGN011546596.1:5289-16133 GCA_002564285.1 Tympanoctomys barrerae | reverse complement strand
TAGCCGCAACTCCTCTAGGAAACACTCTTTTAAAACCTGTGTTTTGAGAAATGAAGTTAATAGGCCAGAACTGGTTTATCATGAAAGACTCATCAACTTGGGAAATAAAGTTCAAGCCTTTCTACCCCGAGGTGGGCACAAGCCGGCAGCCGCACGTTCTTGGAGTAACACCGCAAAGGTCATCTTTCTAGTCGCGAAGACAGCTCTCGAAATAGCAAGCTTGGCTTCTCCACTATTATCTTTGTTGTACATAATTTAAAAAGGAAGAAACAAGTTTGATACTAAACCTAATAAAATTCTGAGTCATTTTAAATGATGGGAACAGAATTCAAATGACCGAGAGATTAGCTCCTTTATTCTCACCCCACCGACACCATGAAGCATTTTTTTAAAAAAAGCTTCCAAAGTGATCATAGTATTTTGAAAAGTAGATCAACAGAGGTTCAACATGCAAAGAGCAGGAAGGCCCAGGCTTCTCCCCACTGAGGCCACTGTAGCTACACAAGGATCATTCCTGTGGAGGTATATGTCCCCCAAATGGGACAAGCCAGTGACAGAATGCTGCTCTTGGGCCCTGGTCCTCAACAATTCTGATCAGCAATCACACTATCACCCACACAGCCCCTCCTGTCACAGTTAAGTGGATCGCAGCTTATCCTGTGCCCCTCACGGTTTAGGAGCCCGTCCTTGAGAGAAGACGTTGGCGCGGTTGACCACATCCTGGGTGAATTCAGGGCAGAGCATAATGCAGCGGTGCATCTGTCCACCAACACGATTTCTTCCACAATCCTGGCCACAGTGTTGAGCAATAACAGGATCAACTTTGCCAGTTTGGTTCAGGGCCGACCTTATTGGGAACGCTGATTTGATACTCATCCAGTTCGGGATGTGGGCACAATGGTGCAGAGAACCCAGACGCTGACGAGCAGCCACACCACAGTGCTAACCTCCAAGGGATGCTGCGCATGCGCACAGGCCTGCAGCCGCCTTGCGCGGCTCTATAATCCCATGCTTCTGGGGAGAACGTTAATCTGTGACACTGTCTCTTTCATCAAAATCTCCACAAAGTCTTCTTCTTAGCTTAGACATACAAACCATTCATCGAATGCTTGTGGAATGAATAGGTTAAGTCAGTACTGAATAATCACTTGAGTCCTACTGCCAACCAACAGTGCGGCAGCAACCTGCTAGATGTTATTCATTCATTCATTCCTTTAATCAACCAATATTTTTATTCACTTATTTTTCATGTATTTGGTTGTTGCAGAGTCTCGCTATGCAGCTCGGACTCCTGGTGGTCCTCCTTCTTTCAGCCTCCCCAGTGCCGGGATTATAGGTGTGCACTATGCCTGCACCCTGGCAGGCCGGCTCAGCCCACCCTGGGGCAGGGCTGGTGGACATGTGGTGTTGGGGATGGAACTGCAGTCCTGGCGCTTTGCCTAAGCCTACCTAAGCAGGTGCTTTAGTCTGCTGAGCTATCTTGCCAGCCCCGAATCAACCAATATTTAAAGTATTACAGGAACACCATGATGAATTGAACAGATGCAGCTCCACCTTTTACGATACCTATGGTGAACCCAGACGCCAGACAATGAACAAGCGCTCAGTAGACGAGAAGCCAAGGAAACCTGCAGCTAAGTGAATGGGAGAACAGTAAGGCGGACGGCAGCATGCAGAGGGACTCATCCGCTGTGAGGTGGGAGGGTCACCAAGGATCTGCTAGGGAGAGAACGAAAGGGCAGACTCTGGTAGGCATCAGAACAGCAGGTGCAAAGGCCCCGAGGCACGCCACAGCCTGAGCCACCAAAGACGGTAATGAACCAGTAAGTCTGGACTTCAGCCACAGGAATGCGAAGCAGTAGCGAGCATGGAGATCGCTCTGAAATCGAATTTAACTTTTCCCCTGAGCCGCCCATCAACAGCTTTGATTTGAAATAAGAAAACTGAATTACGGGCACATTACGTAACCTGGTGATGAGCTTTTAAATTTGTCCTCGGGATGAACGAAAGCCATTTGAGCAGAAGAGCAAGAGAACCAGTGAGTGCCAGGACCACTTGCAGACACGGACAACAGATGGGACGGGCGTCCGCGCCGTGAGTCGCACCCAAGACGCAAGCAGGACCGCGATCTCCTTTCCTAGGCATGCACCCGGGTTGGGGCGTTGGTGGCTCCCCTCCGGGTCCTGGCTTTGCTCCAAGCCGCATCTCCATGCCTCACCTGTACCCTGGTCCTCACCTGGGCCCCAGGGCGGGAAGCGAGGAAGCCACACTCCGCACCCAGCCAAGCACCCTCCAGCAGGCTGCACAAGGAAGCCGCCCCTAGCCCTGCTGACGGCGCAGGCGCAGGCTGCACACAGTGACCCTCACCACCGCACGCATGCACAGTGAAATCTAATCTCTGCCCTTCCCCGAGTGGCCTGTAAACATCCTTCCTTTAAGATAACAAAATAAAAGCCAGCTTCCCATCGTGAGCTCCGGCCTTGGGCTGTAAGAGCCCAGCTGAGGACCTCTGGCCCCCTCACTGCCAGCCCTGCTCCGCGCTCCCTCTGTCCACTCCCCTGACATCTGTAGCTCTTCTGCAAACAGCCTTTACTATCCAATTTCTCTTCTGCGGCTCCTACTGTCCAAAGCACATTTTTGTTTCCTTGCTGGCTGGAGAACGGATCCAAACTCCCCTCTGCATCCCCACCACTTCCTGGCTCTGAGCACCATGTCCGCAGGTCGCTGTGCATCAGCCCGGTCCTGGTCCCGGTCCCGGTCCCAGTCCTGGTCCTCCTCTGGAGCCAGCCCACTCCTCCCACCTCACAACATTCTTCTCTACCTCTTCCTGTTTGGCTGTGCTTTTCTCAACAGGACAGAACTTTCCAGAATCAGACTCCTTCCAGATAACAGACAGGACGCTTTTCTAAGTGGAACCAGGGAGGGATTTCCAGGCCCCAGGAGGGACTTCAGCCTCTACTTAAAGGTCATTCTCCACAGCGAATATGAATGTCTATTAATTTTGAATGCTCCGTGGGTTAAAGCTGGACAAAAATTATTGAGAGCCCTCCGCATGCAGGGTAGAGAGACGCCCAGAGTGGCTGTCGCCCTCGCCTCCTCAATCTGTCTGCTGATGCCAGCAGACAGCTGTGGTGTAGGTGCGGGGGTCTGCAAGGAGTGACAGCCCCTGCAGAGGCATGGTGCTGGGTGAGAGGACATGGTGGCACCACGGTGGGCAGCCCGCCAGGCCGGTGGCTGGAGCTGGAGCCAGGGCTGTGGCCTGGTCGGCTTTGAGGATGACAAAGAGGCACCTGGGAAGGACAGGGTGGGCCTGCCCTGCCCCCACCCTCTTTACTTCTCCTGTACTGGCAACTGAAGGGTTCAGAGTAGAACGAGAGCCACATTCCAGAGGTGACCCACAAGCCCAGGGCTGCCCTAGGGACCACAGGCAGGGTGCGGCCCAAAGCAGAGCCTGAACTCTCAAGTGACTCTGCAGCTCAAGCACCCCAGACATCTCAGTGTCACCCCCATCTTCCTCCTGTCAGGCCCTGTGGTTGCCGTGGGGCTGCAGACCACTGGGGGGTCACCATGGGGAGGTGGCAGAGGCGTAAGATGCGCCTGCTCCACTCAGACTCCCGAGACAGCGCAGTGTCCTGGTCCCTGGTGCCCAGACCCAGCAGACACAGGGCCCACGAAGGGGCGCAGTGGGTCACGTGCCTGCAGGGTGCAGGCCTTGGTGTCCACATGCGATGCGAGCAGACGGTGGACTTCCAAAGCCCTCTGCCAGCACCTCAATGTTATGGAGCCAAAGGGGGAAAGACGGCATCAGAGATGCCCTGGGGAGCAGGACGCGGGCTCCCCTCCTCAGCCTCATGCTGCGTCAGTCACAGAAAAGCTCTCCAACTTGTTCGATTTCCCGAGGAACGATGACAGCACGGGAAGCCCAAAGACAAGGCTCCCAGAGAAGAGAGTCGGGTCTCGGGTCCACAAGGCTGCAATCCAGGAGGCGGGAAAAGCCCCGTCATCAGCCGGCTTCTCCTCGCTGCAGACTCAGCATGGCTGTCACGGTGGGCTATGCACATATGCACAGATCAGCCTTCTGTTCCCACCCTCCCATCCCAGGGCCGTCATGCTATGCAAACAGCTCATCGGCTTGGAGAAAAGGAACAAACCCACCCAGGTTATTTCCATTCACATGAGCCCCTGCGCCTCGGCCCTGTCAGCCTCCCCAGGGTGCCAGCTCAGACAACTCTGTCCCCATTCCTCACCCTCCCAGGCTGCATCTACAGCTTGCTGATGCAGCAGGAGACCATGTCCCCAGCTCTGAGTTCCCTGTCTTCCCTCCAGAAATACAGGAGGTGTTGGGCTTCAGTCGGCTGCAGTTCTCATGTTTACCTTCACTCTTTGTGACCCACCCTCAGCCGACAGGATGCAGACCAGCGCCTTCCGATGGTGCCTGAGGTCCTGAAAAGATTTACTGCCTTTGCTTTCTCCTCCTCTCCTCCTCCTCGTTCCCCATTTCCCTTTCACCCTGCTCAGAGCTACTAAAGACCATGTTCTCTACCTCCTGAAGCAGGCTGAGCTCCTCCTGCCACTGGAACTTCGCCTGCGCTGTTCCTCCACATCAAGTCTTCTTTTCACGCAGCCTGCCCTTGTTCCTCTCTTGGCACCTGTACTCAGAAGCTTCCCCCTCCAACTCGGGAGGCTCATCTTACACGTCCATTCTGTAGCGTGTTCCAGTTGGAGTTATACATAGTACCTATCATTTAACCAAGGTATGTCTTAGCCACTAAAAAAGAGATCATGATAGAACAATGTACAATGTGGTCCAACACAGAATGTGCCATGTAACATACGTGTAATAAATATGCTTCATCTCCTAATTAATTCATAATTTTATCATGTCACTCATGTAGTTGAAAACAATTTCCAAGGGATTCCCATGGCATTTTCAAGTGTGAGGCCTTCTGGGCTCTACTACTGTCCCTTCCAACCCTTGGGAATTCAAGATTGCTCCTCAAGACCTCCTGAAAGGTACTGTCTGGTGCCTCACTTGTGGCCTCTCCCAAGCCATCCCTCCTATTCACTCCAGTGCCACAGTCCAGGAAGACCTGGTGCCTGGGAGGCAGCCCAGCATCAGGCAAAAGAACAACTCAGGACAGGAGCTGGGCCTCACATTTACCCTTCATAACGAACTCTTTGTGCAACCTTCCCCAGGTTGCTGAAAACCTCTTGGTTTCTTGCTTTTTAAATGTAAAAGTGGTCCAAAGATACAGCTCCGTGGCATAGCACCTGCCTGGCAAGTGTAGCTCATGAATTCGATTCCCGGGACTAATGAAAGCAAAAAAGGAAAATTATCTACAAGACCATCACAAAAGTCAAGAACAGTGATGACCTAAAAGGACCATGGAGGCTGTCCAGCAGGTGGTAGAAATGGACAACTACTGCTCTCAGATTCTCCAAGTCAGAGCATCCCAAAGTAAGCTCCACGCACCTAATTGCATGCTATGGAAGTGGTTTGGGCCAAGTTCATACATGAATTTACTTATCAGAAAAAAAAAAATCAAGATTATCTCAAAGAGTGGGCAAGGTGGTGCTCTAACAGGAGTGGGGGTTCCCTCCCAGAGGGGTCCCGCAGACCCTAGGGTTGGATCTGCTCTCACTGGGAAGTTAAGTGGTCTCCAGCTCCAAAGACATCTTTGGTCAAGTGCCCTCGGGTCTACCAACGCTCAGCATCCTGGGCCTTTGGTCACGGTACTCAAGGAGAAGCCAGCATTTGCCCTGGGCAAAAATACTAACCACGCCCCCTCCCACAAGGCAACGGTAGAGCCCTGGAGAGAAGGGTGAGACTTCTCACCTGGGTACTGGAGAGGAGTTTGGAGCACAGATGAACCAAGTGAGCTATCATTTATTTAATTAGCATCTCTTAAGTATTTACCAAACACAAGGCAATGCACTAGACACACTGCTTCCTCAGGCTCCATAGGGTACGTCTACTTAGGATCCTCCTGGAATCCGGCCAAATCCCCCCATCCACTGGGAGGTGGAGTGCTGGGCCAAGGACACCTCCCCCAGGAAGCCCTCCCTAGTCACTCCGCACCAGGGCCACCTTCTATACCTCCGCCTTAAAACAAAAATTTTCCATTTGTCAGACGGACTTTTGGCTTCCCTTTGCACGGGCTGTCCCGTCAAGCCCCATCGCCCCTTGCGCTACGCAACCCTCTTCCGCATTTCTCCATCCGGTTGTAGATACGCCCAGGCCCCCGGAGTCCCCTCTGCAGCAGCCTTTACAAAGAGCGTGCTGATACTTGAAAGGAAGCCGACCCTTTCTCAGAGCATCTCGAGCGGCGCTGGGTTAGGATGGAAAGACCTGTGCTTGCAGGTCTTCCCCTTGGGCCCATTTCGGTTCGAACAGACCTAAAAGAAGATGGATGTGGAAGCTGGTGCCTCCTCCGCGGAGCCTCTGCCCCGGCGCGCTCACGCAGCAGGCAGCATGTGCCCGGCCTGGCGCTGGCTGCGCGGGCTGCCTGCCTGGGTGGATATTTACCTTTTGCCCAACCAGGGAAGCGTCCGCTTGCCGTTTCCCATGGGCGGCAATCACCCCGCTCTGTTGTTCCCAGTACACGCAACAACCAAAATCTAAACACCCGGCAGAGCGCTGATGGAAACGCGGGCGCGCTTTGCGTGACTGCCTGCTTGAACGCTTCCGCCAGAGCTTCAAGATACGAGAAAGAGACCGACGGATACAGGAGTTTAAAAACGACAGGTGGCCCTTCTGCCAGGGTGACCAACCCGCGGGGCTGTGGATGTCTGCCTGCGAAGGAAGCCCGCTCTTTGCTAGTCCCTCCCAATGGCTTTGTTCTTTGGCCCTAACGAAGAAAATTATTCCTCACCTTGGGCAAGTTTGTCGGAACGTGAGAAAATTACATTAAATCAGACATCCTTGAGATCAAAATAGATGGGAACAGGGGTTCTCTTCGCTTAAAATAGGTCTTCAAAGAGAAAGCGGAAGAGCTTAGGGGAAGAAAACGTCGCCAGCCACCCTCTAGCACTTTGGCCGCTCCTAAGACCCACGAACCATTGATATGTTAATTAACATTTACTTTTATCCAGGATAGGTGCTGGCGGGTCCTGGTCCCTATGCCCCGGGGGCACTCAGAGCATCTGGACTAGAATTTCAATTTTTAAAAGACTTTGGAAAAATGTTGCTTCCTGCCCTCTTTTTTTCACACTGGCTTCTTCTCCTTTCTTGCAGATGCAGTAGGACTCTCTCAGACCTGCAAAGCTCATCAGCAAATCCCAGGAAGAAAACACAAACCGCTGAACAAAGCCACTGACCAGAAGAGGATTTCACCACCTTAGACCAGAAGAGAAAGTCAGATTTTCAGTCAGCGAGTTTTCAATAATTCAGTGTTGACCAGCTGCCAGTGGGGAAACCGCTCTAGAATTTGAAATGTGTAGAGAATTCGGGGATTTTCAGCAGCTCTCCCCACAATCCAGTCAGTATTTCAAAGCCCTCGTTGCTGAGATTCTTCCTGGTACCCAAAATAAATTCTGTGGGACACTGGATGGCCTCCCACCAGACTATAGAGGAGAGGCTCTTTCCAGGCGCCTGAACTTCTTCCCTGAGCCTTGTTCAGGAAACACCCAGGAAAGAAAGCCACGCAACATAAGCCGTTTAAACCTCAGGAGTTGAGTCTAAGGGTACGGCAAGTTTGAATGGAATAAGCGTTATTTTGTTGTACTAATTCATGTGCTCTTTTCTCCTTTTAAAAAGCTAACTCCACATGTGATTGTGGTTGGCACTCACTGAATTGTTTTCTTCTGCAGCAGAGGTGGGCTTCTGTAACCTTGGATCAGAATGCCTGATTTTATAAATAAAGTTTTATTAGAACTGACATTGGCCTGTTTGTGGCTATATTTTCTATGGTCCTTTTCTTGCCCCAGTGGTGAGCAGAGCCTAACAGCTGTGACAAAGGCTTAACCCCAACATATTTATGAGCCGGTTATTTGCCTGGATAAAAATTTATCTAAAAATGTTGGTAGACTTTTGTTAGCATCAAGACAGTACCAAAAGAATATTCAAATGTACATTGTCAAAAACACTAGTCTAGCGCCCAGAGGGATCAGGCTGGCTGTCTTAACGCAAACTGAAGCCAACTATTTTCTGATTGATTCAGCAGTGGTTGTTCCGGAGACCCCGAAGAGCCAGAATCACCTCCTAATAGGATCTAATTTGCAAACATCGTTTACAAACTCGGTCTTTCCATGTCATTTGGCACGCCCCACCAAAAATGTTCCGGCCATGCCAAAGCCACCTGTGAAAAGCTTTCACGGAAGGGCAACGCTGCGCAGCCACACCGTGCGCTGGGCCAAGCTCGGGCGTGTGACTGGGTCGTGACACTGCAAAAGACACGAGGACAGGCTACGGTCTGGCCCCCGTGGGGTCTGCGGCAGCGGCAAGCACATCAACCACAGTGAATATCTGATGCACGAATCCAGGTTGTTTCTCACCAAAGCCCCCACTTGGGGGGCTCTAACCTTCCGATATTTCAGGGCCCGGGTCTGGCCACCAGCACCGAAAGCAAATCAGAACAAAACGAAGGGCTCTCCACCGCAGGGAGAGCCTAGAAGACCAGAGAATGGCATGTGGAGATCTGAAGTCTGGGCTCCAGTCCGTCAGCACCACGGCCGCTCTTCACGCATGGCTCAACCAGCAAACCTCCTCCAGCCAGCCTTGTTTTCCATGACACGAAGACCTGTCGGCAGCGGGACAGCTGCATCTACTCTGATTAAACCATAAGCACTGATCACTGGGCGATTCACTTCCTCTGAATTAGAAGTTAGAAGCCTAAGTGTAGGTAGGAATGAGACACGCGGCGGCTACAGTGCACGGGACACAGAAAGGTGTGCCCATTCCTGCGTGCACCCCGAAAGGCCAACACAGCTGACATCCCGCTCCGCTGTGCCCTTGCTGTGTGACCTTCAGCCCCCACAATTAGTCTCCCCTGAGGGATGGGAGGCCTTGGCGGCATGTACGCAAGAAGGCCACTGCACAGTGCCAGCGGCTGTCCCACGGACGACTCAGGCGAGCCTGAGACAGACGTAACATTGTTATATGCCTCTCACTGTATGATGGGACAAGTGAGCGATGCTCGTGGGAGGCCACCTGTGTACAACAGGGTCGTATCTCACAGGCCCACGTGCTGGGGTTTGCACCGCTGAGCCGATCCACCGTTGGAGCTCTAGCTGATTGCTAGAGACAGAACACGTGGGAGTGGTGGGGCCGGCTAGCGAGGGAGAAGCAGGGGATGGGGGAGAGGAGCCGCATTTCCCCTGCTCTGGGTCCTTTCCCAATAATAAGAACTTAACAGAGCACATTCCTCAAGGATGAAGAGATAATGTTCTCTGATGTTTCTCATGTCCTTCCTACTTTCCTTGGCCTTCCAATCAGGGCCTCAGGAAGTTGCCCACACTGGCTTTGAACTGGAGATCCTCCTGCATCAGCCTCTTGAGGAGCTGGAATGATAGAGGTGCCCACCGAGCCTGTGTGGAGTTTCTGTATCATCTAACTTTGAGTTGATGACTGAAAGAGATATTGCAAAATACACTTTTACTTCTACAAATTCAGACGTGTTCTGGACTTGAAGCTGCTCTTGTTAAGTTCCTACATATATATGTACTGTATTTATTTTATTTATTATTGTTATGATTTTTGTATTTTAGGGAAGGATCTACAGGGTGTTCAGGGTCTCACTACTAGATCGGACTTGTAGTGATCTGCCTGTTTACAGCCTCCCAAGAGCTGGGATTACAGGTATGCGCCACCACACCCAATCTCAATTGCTGTCTCAGTGTACCCCAGGGACAGGGACAGCTCAGAACCCTCAGCCCCTGTGCCTGCTTGCAGGCGCTTTAATCCACTGAGGTATTTGGCTGGCCCTATACTATATTTAAACTCTTCCTTCCTCTAATTTACAATGATTCGATTCATGAATATTTCTTACCTAAGCATAAGGTATTTGTCCTCTTAAGAGCCATTTCGATGCCTTATAGCCCAAGATATTATCAGGTATGCCCACTTTCATATGACAGTGTAAACCTTATCTCCATTTAGCTATCGGGCACAGCAAATGTTAAAAAAGAAGGGAAAGAATTGGGATTTAATGCGCAATGCAAATGAGTAAAATTTCTAAAAGGCAGAGATAAAAACTTATAATCCTTTTGGTATGCCATTCATTAAGAAAATTTGACTTCAGGATTGAAGTTAACTGTGTTCTGTACTTCATTCATTCATTCATTCATTCATTCATTCATTCATTCAGTTCAGCTCACTTTTGCAGCCTCTCAGTGTACAAGGGCTCGGCCAGCTATCTGGGAAAATCAGGCCCATGCTGACAGAACACTGTGCCCCACGCTGCTCAGACAGCACACCTCAGACCCACCCTGAGCCTCAAACTAGGCATTGCCCATCTAGGGTGGAGAAGTACAGGGAGATCCTGGTCAGCCTTCCAGCCACTGACGTCTGCTGGACAGAACGTCTTCAGGTTTGTTAATGCTAACCACGAAAACCTGGGGCTCAGTGCTGCGATTCTCCACTGCCAAGCGGCACGGTGCCGGCTAGATGTTCAACAGGAGATGAACAGATGGGAAAAGGCACACGGAGGAGTACAGCTCAGCCATAAGGAAGGACAATCCAAGCCATTTGGAGGAAAGTGGGTGGAACTTGAGAGCATAATGTTACATGAAATAATTCACATATAAGGTTAATCCTCACAGGATTTCTCTCATGTAAGAAAGCCAAAGTACTAATCAACAAAAGAGAGAGAGAGAGAGAGAGAGAGAGAGAGAGAGAGAGAGAGAGA
>NDGN011546593.1:19841-37224 GCA_002564285.1 Tympanoctomys barrerae | reverse complement strand
ATCCCCTGTGAGTGAGTGCTGTGTCCACAGGCCTGACCGACAAGATGCGGAATGACTTCAACGTGATGAAGGAGCTGGCAGTGCACACGCGGCTCACCCCTGAGCAGCGGCAGCGGGAAGTGGGCCGCCTTATCGACTACATCCACAAGTAGGCCAGGACCTGTCTCCTCAGCGTGCTGCTCTGCAGTGACAGTCTGGGCACTGGGGTCTGAGGACAGTGGGGGGCTGGAGGGAGCGAGGCTGTGATGGAGGCGAGGGCTTGTCCCCGCCCACACAGTGGCACGTGGCTGCGGGTCCTGTGGACTTGTCTCCCATGCAGCCTGCCCACGCCCAGAAGAGGTGCCATGCCCCCTCTGCAGGGACGACAATGTGCAGCGAGAGCTGCGAGACTGGGGCTTGAGCTTCGACTCCAACTTGCTATCCTTCTCGGGAAGAATTCTGCAAACAGAGAAGATTCACCAGGGTGGAAAAACAGTAAGGCTGCCTTCCAAGGGCTCCGAGCTGAGAGCGCTTGGGCCGGACCACAGGGAGCAGGCAGGCGTTGGTCCAGGCCAGGCTGAACACGTCCCCCAGCCATGTCACCAGCTGTCCCCAAAAGGCATTTCCTTTTCTGAGTGACCCGAGTAGCCTAGGTGTAGAGCGGTGGCTGCTGCCCAGGGACCGCACACACAGAGAGCCCTCCATCTCACGGCCCGCTTCTGCCTACCCCACGTGTGTGTAGGGACAGGCACCCCGGACTCAGGGGTCTGTTGTGTTCCCTAGAAGGAAAGGAAGGTTCTGGGGCCATTCTGTGTAATTAAAGCACTGCGAACATGAGAAGCACAGCCCTTTCCTAGCAGGCTGCGCCTCCCCCCCATCGAGTGTGTGAACAGCAGCCCAACCGTAGGGGTCCTGCGCCTGCCGGGTCCTCGGCCCTGGGAGGGTGGCAGGCAACCAAGGGCCCCTCCTGCCTGGCGCCCGCCATCCAGGAACTGGGCTGAGGCTAAGGTGGCCATCTATGTGGCAAGGAGAAGGGTGCCTGACCCTGTCAGATGTTAGACGCTACGGAGAGCGCACAAGGGGCTTTAGGAGGCGCAGCAGGACAGGAAGGCCAGTCGGTGGGTCGCCCTTGAGTGGCAGCGCACTATTCCTGGAGGGTCTCTTAAGGTCTTGCTGTGCAGCCCAGACTGGCTTGGTCCACACGGCCTCTGGCCTTGCCCTCCCGAGTGCTGCGTGGTGGGTGGACAGCGCCACGCCTGACGCCCAGTGCGGGGATGGCTTTGGCTGTTCTGCCCCTGGAGCATTGGGTCTGTCACTTAATCCTGACTTGAGCACACTGTGGGCAGGGGTGGAGCCGTGCAGCCCCAGGCTCTCCGTGGACCTCGCGTGTCTGTGAATTCTCTCCTAGTTCGACTATAACCCGCAGTTTGCAGACTGGTCAAAGGAGACGCGGGGCGCACCGCTCATCAGTGTAAAGCCGCTGGACAACTGGCTGCTGATCTACACGCGCAAGAATTACGAGGCAGCCAACTCCCTGATACAGAACCTGTTCAAGGTTACGCCGGCCATGGGCATACAGATGAAGAAAGCCATCATGTGGGTGCACCTCTGTGCCACTCGCAGAGGAGGGGGGCTCAGGCGGGAGGGCGGGGCTCAGGCGGGGGGGCGGGGCTCAGGCGGGGGGGCGGGGCTCAGGCGGGGCTGCCCACGCCACCATGAGCTGGGTGCCCGTCCTGACACCTCGGGTGCGGACCGACATGCAGGGGGGATGCCAGCAGCGTGCCGTTCGCACTTGCACTCTCGTGCTCGCTCACACGCACACTCAGAATTAGCACTGCTGCGTGTGCCACACATTCTGCCCCGGGGCTGTGTGAGGGCACCTGCCCTGGTGTTTACGAAGAAATACCTCCTGCTCGTGAGGGGGTGTGTGGCATGACTCGTGTCCCCTTCTGAGTGCAGCCCCATGTCCTTGCCCCAGGATTGAGGTGGACGACAGGACGGAAGCCTACCTCCGAGTCCTGCAGCAGAAGGTCACCTCGGACACGCAGATAGTGAGTGTGGTGGGCAGCTACGGCACAGGGCCTGAGAGGCCGGAGCCTTCCATGCATGGCTAGGTCTCTGAGGGAGCCCAGAGTCCATGCTTCATGGCTCGGGGCGGCTGCACGCATGCTGTTGGCTGAGGGCCAGAGCGGGTGGAGCACACCCGCCGTGGGGCAGAAGGGCAGGGGCGTGGGGCCACCATGCCGTCCTAGCCCCAGGCTGCCATTCCTCTAGGAAGCTTGGAGCAGCAGATATGCCCACAGGAGCGAGGGGTGGGAGTGGGAGGAAGGGCTGAGGCCCTAGAGGAAGGGCTGAGGCCCTAGAGGGTAGTTGGAGGGCGCAGAGCTCACGGGAGATGTGGCCGGCTCCGGGGTCGGAGTCTTGATCAGCTTGGGCTTTCCCATCAGATTTTATGGCCTGGGTGGCATGGACTCTGGAGCCAAATCGCTGGCCACTCAGCCTAAGCCAGTGCTAGCAGGACCAGCTGGGACTGGGCTCTCTGCTCAGGGCACAGCCAGAGGCAGCCAGAGTTGGGAGACTGACACGGGCTCCCTGAAGGCTTGGGGAGCTGCGGAGCCCGGCCCTTCCCCTGGGCTCTGCCCTGTGTGGCGCTCCTTGGGTGCAGTCTGAGGCCGCCTCTGCTCTTACCATTGTCACGGGAAGGGATCTGTGCTACACTCATCCTGCTGCCACCCAGGCCCGGACCCCGGGGTGAGAGCACCCGGGGCCCCCACTGCGTACCCCAGGCGCTGCCGCATCTCAGGTGTATGCCTTGAGGCCAGAGTTTGGCCTCACAGAGAGTTAAAGTTCTCTCTTCTCCATTCCCCTTGGTGCCCAGAACTGTGGAGATGGGGGTGGTAGTCTTGTTGCTGCTGACTGGGGGGCACCCACAGGGCAAGCCTTATCAGTACAGGGACAGTGCCACCACATCCCAGCTGTGCCACTCACTGGGCTCAGTCTGCCTGAGCAGCAGGCAGACCCTGCTCCAAGGGGGTAGTAGGGGGGTAGTAGGGACGTCCTGCCAGGACTCCTGGTGGGGTGAGCAATGTGGGGTTTGCTCTGCAGGGTCCCAAGCACAGGGCTGCAGAGTGCAGGTCTGCATTCAGGGAGCCTCATACAGGGAGGGCAGCGGTCCAGGGCTGAGGTCACAGAGACACGGCACTCCGAGGGAGGGGTTGTTAGAGCAGAAGGGCCCTGCAGGGGTTGTCGCTCGAAAGTTTCTGTCTCGGGCTGCTTTTCATCACCAGTGGCTGCTGTTCCTGGCTTGAATGGAGGCGTTAGGGGGCCCTGGGCCATGAGAAGCGAGTACAGGACGGATTCCCAGCTTCTGAGACCTCACCCTAGATCCCGGGCCCTTGCTCCACAGTGGCAGGGATGGACAGGGAAACACTGCCTGGGCTTGCTTCGCCCCCAGGGCCCTGCATTGGCCGGTCCTCGCTTAGCCCCGGTGCATTCCGAGATGGCACAGGCTGAGCACTGCCATCGCTGGCCACACAGACGCAGTGAAGGACGGTTTTCTCTTGCCGGGGGCTGTAGGAGGGAAAGATCAGACGCCGGAATCCATTCTGGGGATAACAGCAGGGAGCTTGGGCTGGGTGCAGCTCCAGAGCTGGGGCAGGGGCCGTGCGGGTCAGGCACTTGGTGTTGACTCCAGAATGCCCTTGACTGGCTAGGACGGTTCACACACTGTTCCGGATCCCAAGCCAGGAGAGGTCTGAGTTTAGGACCCGAGGGCTGGGGCACCAACAGCTGAACTGGGAACATTGGAGCAACCGTGTGTGTCACTGCCCACAGGTCCCATCCAGTGTCCAAGTGACTCCACGCTGGTTGTGCGAAGACCCCTGCTTGCCAGGGATTGGGTTTCCAGTGCTTTACTGCTTGGTCTTGTTCCCTGTGCAGCAGCAGTCCCTGGGATGGACGTGGCCCGTGCTGTCCACATGTGGTCCACACTGTACTGAGAGGCAGGTTCCGACACCCGCAGGAGGCTCTATGTGCTGCTCCTCGCAGGGCCCATGGCGGCTGAGCTCCCCACTCGGAGACGCCTGGGCATCGCAGCTTCTGCGGCAGCCCGCACTGTCTCCGGGCGCAGAGCGCTTGGCTCTGCTTCTCCCCGCTGCTGGCTCAGCTGTCAGCTGCTCTGCTATCCTTTGCATCTACTCCTTTGGATAAACATCGCCACCAATTTTTTGCTCAAAGTAAAGAAACAAAGGAAACATCTTATTTGTGCACAGGTTGTCTGTCTACTCTCGAGTAGCCGGAAGGACAAATACGATGCCATCAAAAAGTACCTGTGCACGGATTGCCCCACGCCCAGCCAGTGCGTGGTGGCCCGCACCCTGGGCAAGCAGCAGACTGTCATGGCCATCGCCACCAAGATTGCCCTGCAGATGAACTGCAAGATGGGCGGCGAGCTCTGGAGGGTGGACATGCCGGTGAGCCGGTGCAGTGGGGAAGGCGCATCGGCGAGGGGCGGGCTTTCTGGGGCTGCTGTGCATCCCCTCTGAAACGCCACCCTCCTCGCTAAAGCTCAAGCTGGCCATGATCGTGGGCATTGACTGTTACCATGACACCACTGCGGGCCGGAGGTCCATCGCAGGCTTCGTGGCCAGTATCAACGAAGGGATGACCCGGTGAGTGGGTGGGGCTGGGTGGGCATCAAGGCTGGGAGCAAGCACCGGTGTCAGCAGACGTGGCATGTGGCTGGCCGTGGGGTCTGTCACCTGTGGCCTCACTGAGGCCTTCCTTGCACTTGTCTGTGGCCCCTGAGAAGTGACTTCATGTCCTCAGTGCAGAAGATCCAGTGCACTCAGGTTCTGGGCTCCATCTGGTAAGCACCCTCTCGGTGCTTTTCTAGGGCCAGGGGCCAGAGAAGATGGCCGAGGACACGTGGCAGCAGTTGCCCATGTGTCTGGGCTTCCCAGGCATTTGGAGTGTATTGGGTGTGTACAGAGCAGGCAAAGCAGTGGGGTGTGGGGTCGCCCCTGATGGCACAAAGGGAGGGGGGGCGACAGCTCCTCTGATACTGGCTCCCTGCAGGTGCGCTACAGCCTCAGAACCAGGGCAAACTCCAGCTGGGGCTTCCAAGGGCTTCCCGGCCTCTGGCTGCTGTGCTGGGGTCGTGGAGCATGTGGGAGGGGTGTGGGGTGCCGCAGGCTGGTGTGGGGTACGGCCCCACCGGGGTGCTTCCCTGCCCACAGCTGGTTCTCCCGCTGCGTCTTCCAAGACCGAGGCCAGGAGCTGGTGGACGGGCTCAAGGTGTGCCTGCAAGGTGGGTCTGCGGTAGGAGCCGGCCCCAGCGCGCGACCCTAGGCGTTTCATTCTTTAACACTTGCTGCTTGCATCCAGCGGCACTGCGGGCCTGGAACAGCTGCAACGAGTACATGCCAAGCCGGATCATCGTGTACCGGGATGGTGTGGGTGACGGCCAGCTGAAGACACTGGTGAACTACGAGGTCCCCCAGTTCTTGGACTGCCTCAAGTCCCTAGGGAGAGGCTACAGGTAAGCCCACAGGCATCCGCACCCACAGCAAGGCCGCCTGCCCAGACTCTGCCAAGAGCCGCCACGGGAGGGGGGGAGCGGAGCGGCCGTGTGCTGGCAGGGTGGGCTTGGGGGCGGCAGGACACGCAGAGCACGCTGCACCACTCTGGGGACGTGAAGGCTGCCCGAGAAAACCCTGAAGAGACGTGGAGCATTGGTTAAACACCAAGGCTCGCTCTCGCCTGCTGTCTGACGGAAGCATTGCTTCTGGCTTGTAGGGATGCGCTGTGCTCAGGCCTCGGAGTTCATGGGCTGAGGGCAGGACGAGGTGCCCAGTCCTCTCTCAGGCCACAGCCGGCCATCGCGCTCACCCTCCGTGTTAGCCCCAGACCTCCGAGTTTATTTGGGGTTCACTGCTGTCCATACCTGCACGCCCTGCTCTGAGCCCAGGGCCGGTGTGGCAGAGGTCTTAGAGACGGACAGCCCAGCACCCACTCGACCTGGCCGGGCCGGGCCGGGCCGTGTGGGGCTGGTGGGGACAGTTCAGCACGGCCCTATCCTCCCTGCTCCCAGGAGGGGTCAGCGTCCTGGCCTCAGCAGGAGGCCCCGGGCTTGCTCCCCGCCCCCAGGTGAGGGCCACAGAGGCCTGTCCGGGGAGCTGAGCCCGTCTGCCTAAGGGCTCCTGGGCCCCATCAGATAGGAAGCCTCTCACTAGTGCTCCACAGCGGGGTGCTGCCCCGCAGTCATGAGCACAAGTGCGTGACCCAGGGACCTGGAGAAGGCTGCAGGGCAGACAGATCCCGCAGCTGGGCCGGGACAAGCCGGTCCGTGGCACTGTCCTGCTCCTGTCACGGACGTGTGAGCACCAGTCAGGTCCTTGTCTCGTCTGAGCAGAGCTCGGTCACAAGGGCCCAGCGCGAGGGGAGGGGTGTGGCTGAGACGGCCGAGGCGAGTAGGGCTGCCCAGGTGACTGCTGTGCTGCTTCCTTGAGCCCGAGGCTGACGGTGATTGTGGTGAAGAAACGCGTGAACGCCAGATTTTTTGCTCAGTCTGGAGGAAAACTTCAGAACCCCCTGCCCGGGACTGTCATCGACGTGGAGGTTACCAGGCCCGAGTGGTGAGTCTGTGGGGACAGCTCGGTGTCTTCCACACATGGCCGTCTAGGGATGTCCACTTGAACAGGCCCACGGCGCCACAAGGTCTCGCTCACACCTCAACCTCCTCACGCAAACTCACAACATCGGTGTCTGGGACCCGTGGACGGGGAGGACCACGCAGGCCCTGCTCCTGTGTGGCGGCTGCCACCTGCCTTTGCCTATGCCCTCACCCACAGTTTTCCAGTGTAGTGTACGTGAGTCACGTGTGTGAGGCTCCAGAGATGGTGGCCGTGAGACGAGTGCTGTGCCCCACACAGGGGTGCACGTGGCCAGCAGCCATTCTGCCGTGGCACTGGGGACCCGAAGGCACCCACAGAGTGAATTCTGAGAAGCCCTGCTTGGCTGCAGGGAGGTGGCACAGTGTTTCTGGTGTCCCAGGGAGGATGCTCCTGTGAGGACCAAATGCCACCTTCCCCTTGGGGAGTGCGTGTATAGGACCACTGTTCCACATGGGTGCCCACATGGTCCACGCAGACTGCTGAACTGGAACTGCTGTTGGTCTCAGGCACCTGAATAAGGAATGTGCAATGTGTGGCACTCGTGTGGACAGGTGACACCAGGTGGCTGGTCCCCCGGTCAGCTGGGCTCTGCCCTGACTACAGAGGCTCTGACCTGGGGTCCTGGAGCCCTTATCCTCCCAGCAGGAGCCATGCAGATGGCTCTTGGCTCTGACTTGAGTCTACAGGGGCACAGAGAGCTGTGGCATGTGTGGCCTTCTGACTGTGGGTCACATGGTGTTGCAGGATCTGCAGATGAAGGGCCAGGGGCAGAGCTGACCCTGAGCGACCCACTGGCAGAAGGATTTTTTTTTTTTTTTTTTTGCTCTGAATGCCTTCAGGGCAGCTTTGGATGGCTGGAGTTGTGGGGATCAAACCACAGCAACCTGAGCCTGACCACTTTGTTGAAGCAAAGAACTGAGCTGAGGGCCAGGCCCCCTGAGCGACCCACTGTGTGCCCTGTGGCTAGGGCTCTCCACAGGCCACGCTGCCCTGTTCAGTCCTCTTGTGTCCCCTCTTAAAGCTTTGCTCGAAATTCTTAATGTTGAAAATTATTAATGTATTTAGTGTAGGGTCTTCAGGGTCTCACTATGTAGATAGGATTCATAGTGATCTTCCTGTTTTCAGCCTCCCAAACACTAGGATTACAGAGTCTTGATGTGCTTCTTAATGCTGTACTTCTAATGTAGTTAGTGTAGGGTCTCAGGACCTACAGACCCTGCACTAAATACATCTCCTGCAGACCTTACCCTAAATATATCAAAAATACCTGAGCATCTGTGAGGGATGACTCAGGCACAGGGCGGCCGCTGCTGGAGGCTACTGGGCTCGGCCTCCTGTGAGCTGGGAGGGCGCCCACTGAAGGACCCCGGCCCTCCTGCCTGGCCCAGCTGGGTGTGGCTGGGGGGCCTGGAGAGGAGACAGCGACCTTCCCCGTGTGCCCTCAGTCGGGGTGTGCAGAGGGCCCCCAGGGCTTCCCACAGGAGAGCTCCCTCCTGTCACTGCAGGTACGACTTCTTCATCGTCAGCCAGGCTGTGAGGAGTGGCAGCGTGTCCCCAACACACTACAACGTCATCTATGACAGCAGTGGCCTGAAGCCGGACCACATCCAGCGGCTGACGTACAAGCTGTGCCACGTCTACTACAACTGGCCGGTGAGTGTCCCCAGGCCCAGGCTCTGCCACGGCTGGGGAGCAGCCCTGCGGCCCAGGTGACGGCTCATCTCTTCCCCCACAGGGCATCATCCGGGTCCCTGCTCCATGCCAGTACGCACACAAGCTGGCCTTCCTGGTGGGCCAGAGCATCCACAGGGAGCCCAACCTGTCCCTGTCCAACCGCCTCTACTACCTGTGACTTTGCCCGCTGCCACCTGTGCCCTCCTGGCCGGCCGAGGAAATAGGGCTTCACTGTCGCCTTTCCGGTGAAGCTTGGGAAGGGCCTGGCAGGGCTAGAGTTAATTCTGTGTTGCTATTCAATTTTGCTTCCTTCATAGGTAAAAGTTAAGGCTTTAAATTGTAACTTGCTGGTTTTTCATAAGTATGTTGTAAAAAATGTTTGTTTTGAAAAATGTGAATAAGGTACTCTATAAAATCAGACTTTCTTCAAGAAGTGGGCGAGTAGCTGGGCGTGGTGGTGCACACCTGTAATCCCAGCACTGAGGGAAGCTGAGGCAGGAGGATCACAAGTTCAAGTCCTGCCTAGGCAACCTAGCGAGACTGTCTCAGAAAAGTTCAAAAGGGCTAGAGATGTAGCTCAGAGGTAGAAGAGCACCCTGGGTTTAATCCCTAGTACTGAAGAAAAAAAAGGGTGTGGGGTTTACTCGGAAGTACATCGAGTGAGCGAAGTCTCATGCATAAACCCATATGAACTTTATTCCTGAAGTGTTTATGTTGCATTTGAAGGAGGGGCTGGAGATGTAGTCAGTGCCAGAGAGCCTGCCTGCACTGGGGCTTGGATGCCACCGCCAGCACCACCAGAAAACAATAGGCTCCCCAGGAGAGAGGAGGGAGGCTGGAGCACCTGCCTGGGGCGGGGCCTGCAGCCGCTGCCGGAGGAACCAGCAACTGCTGCACGCTCATTTTTTTTTCCCCTGGGGTTAGGGAGGAGGGGTAAAAGAAAAAGGATAATTAGAAAGTTTATGTTTTTGTCCAAATAAATATTTTAAGACTTTAATGAAAAAGGCCAGGGATGAAGTTCTATATTAACATTAATATTTATTTAATGTTGCAAGTAGGATGTCATCTTATAAAATAAAAGCAGTTGTCGGCTCACTTGCATTGTGCTATAGTTGCTGTTTTTGGAAAATGTGGTTTTTGAAGCTGCTGAGGGAGGCCGCCAAGTGTGGGGAGCGTGTGCTCGCAGCGGGCAGGAGTGCCAGTGTGCCAGCCAGGCCCCGAGGACTGGGATGTGCCCGCCTGCCCTGCACGTTCAGTGCTCTGCGGCAGCTTTGGAGAGAGGAGGCTGAGGTTCTGGGTCCCTGGCCCAGGAAGCTGGCTTCCAGAGGGGACCAACCCTGCTGCGCTGCCCACCGCAGTCTGCAGCTTCCTAGTGCGCTGTGAATGGAAGGTGCTGTCCCTTCAGTTTTGCACTCGGCTCCGCGGTGTGGCTTCCTCACCTGGGATCTGGGTCCCCAGGCCCTAAGGGAGACAGAGCCTCCCTTGCGGAAAGAGCCAGGCACGGGCCAGCAGCCCCGCAGCTGGCATAGTGCCCAGGAAGGACTGCGCTCAACTCTGAGAGGTTCCCTGAGGCTGGCGGATCAGATGTGTGGCTCTGGGGTGGGGGGAACCCAGGCCCTCCAAGCCTCGTGCTCAGGGGGCTCAGGCACCCTCCAGGTGGGGCTCGAGTGTCCTCAGGGCCCGAGAGACGGAGCTGCGCCCTTCTCCAGCAACCGTCGAGACCTGGAGAACACCTCTGAGGAAGACTCGGGCGCGGGGCGGCTGCTGCTGGAGGCCACTGGGCTCCATCTCCTGTGAGGTGAGGGGGCGTCTCTGCCTGGCCCCAGCCCCGGCAAGGAGCTTCATGCTCCGGACCAGGCCGCCTGCCCCGGCCACTGCCGCCGCCAGACAGGTCAGAGCCTGGCCGCGTGCCCACTGTGTGGCCCTGGTACCGTGCCAGCTCGTGGGGGCCAGAGAGCAGCCTCAGGAGCTGTGCAAAGCCCTGAAGCCACCTGACTGTGGAGTGGGCACAGCGCAACTGCGGTGCTCCTGGGCTTCCGGCCGATGCGACTGTGGGCTAGGGCTGGCTTTTCTCCTCGTCTTGGGTTGGTGGCGGTGGCTTATACTGAGGACACATCTTCCTGAGGGTAAGATCTTGTCAGTTGTGTATTTTTCAGATACCTATTTCCAGTTGGGTTCTTTTGTAGGGGGGTCACTGGATAAATCAAAGTCTTCTGTTGTGAAATGTCTGAATTTGCCGCCTTTTATTTGGTGGCAGGGCTCATTGTGTCCAAGAAGTGTGGCTTTAGCCCACGGCGTCGATTTATGTTTTCTACTGAAGTCAGACCTGACTCCCAAGCTATGAGCCCTCGGAGCTGGCTCTGGGCGTGGAGTGCAGAAGGGACCAAGCCCAGCTTTGCCCTGTGCGAGGTGCCACGCATCCTGTGCTGTCCTCCCAAGTCCCCACCCCTGCCGGCCTCCACCCCTCCTGCCCCAGCAGGGCCCCTGGCACCCCAGCCAGGCTGCCCCTGCCTGCCCCCCTTGCCTTTCCCACTGCACTTAGCTGCTCCCCAGGCTGGTGGGACAGCCCTCGGTCCTGGACAGTTTCACCAGAATTCTAGAATCTGCTGGTGACATTTGAGAACCACTGGAGACCTTGAACTCCCTTTGCACAGAAGCTTCAGGGCCCTGGCACTGCTCCGTGGTCTCGGGGGCCGCTGTGCCCTGGCTGCTGCCCCAGCCACGCGCCCTGCCCTGCAACATGCCCAGGGGCTGAGCCGCCAAGCTGGGCCTCGCGGAGCAGGACCTGGCAGCGTCCAGGGCGACTCACTGGTGCCCGGCGCGGGGCTGCCCTGGACGCCAGGCTGGGCCCTCAGCACGCCCCTCCGCGCTCTAGCTGCTGGAGGCCTGCAGTGCAGCCCACCCAGGCCAGGAGGCTGCAGGTGCCCCTGAGCATGCTGCTCACCAGCCACACTCTGGGGAAGGGGACCGCGAGGCGCCAGCACGTGCACCCCACCCATCCTCCCGAGAGGCCCGAGCAGGGAGCTGAGGGACCCAGAGGAGGGTGCCGGCCTTGGCCGTGTGGCAGGACAGGGTCCTGTGTGGCCCATGGGCCCCTCCTGTGCGTGCCACCAGCTCTCTGTCCCTGGGACCATGGTACTGGGTCCTGAGCTTCCCTGGGGGGCGGGGGGTGTCACTTAAGGCTCCACTGCTGTGGCGGATCTTGTGATGAGGTGCTGAGTCTAAGTTTTTGCCTCCATCTCTTTTTTGGGTTCCCAGAAAGGAGGTTCAGTTAAAGGATGTACACAGTGCGGTACATCCAAAAAGGTCGAGGCCGTGTGTGCAGCGTGTCGCACACCACAGTCGCCCAGCTCAGGTTCTGCCCAGACCAGTGTCTCACCTTGCCACGACACCACCGAGGGTCCTGCGCGGTGGCTGCGCTCTGTGCGCAGGACAGGCTGACCTATGCGTCTCTGCACACTCGTGCCGGCGTCCTCTGCGCGCGTGCGTGCGTGCGTGCGTGGGTGGGTGGGACTCTCCGCCTCCCTGTCTCAGAGTGGGCGGTGGCAGCTCTGGCCGCCAGGCACCCTCTGCTCGTGGAGCTGTACTTGCTTTCGCTTGTTAAGTTCACCTTGGCACTGAGGGCATCTTCTCTAGGTGTCTTTATGGTCTCTGTGGTAAGAAAAGCTGCACATCCCTGCCCTTGCGCCCAGGCCCAAGTGCTTTATCCGCAGAGCAGCCTCCCCTGCTGTGCGTGCTGTCCGAGCCCAGGGCCTCGGCCAGCGCCAAACAAGTGCCCAGCCCTCAGTGCCTGGCTGCACGCGCCTCTTTTCTACTAGGCCTCCAGAGGTGGCTGATGGACAGCTGTTCCTTCTTCCCACCAGACTTCTGCTCCCTGGGGCCTCGCCCGTGAGCTCAGCCTGCGCAGCTGCCCAGAGACCAGGACTCCCAAGAGCCACTGTCCCTGCCAGCTTGCCCAGGGCACGACTGCAGGAGCTGCAGGAGGGTGGGTGAGCGCCCACTTGGAGAGGCAGCAGTAGAAGAGGGCGGTGTCGCTGCTGGGCGTCCCAGGACGCTCTTGAAAGGCGAGGATGAGCAAGGGGAGGCCTGCACATGGGCACGTGGGGTACACGGGGCGCGAGCAGTCCTGACCCATTCAAGTGCAGGTCAGAGAACAGCGACAAGGCCCGGCCACGCTGTCACCTGCCTGGCTTGTGGGCTGCGGCTGCCGCAGGAGTGCAGACAGCAAAGGTGTGGGCTGCCTGCATTTCATATTTTAGAGAAACACTAGTCCTGGCTACTTAGGGTGTTTTTCTTTTAAAGAAATTGTCAGCAGTTCTTTAGAGTGGCTTTTCCTGTGACTGTGTTGGGGAAAACATAATGGGCCCTGAAGGACGACATGATAGTAACTAATTCTAACTCCAAGAAGTACTGCGCTGGTTTCATCCTGCTATAAACAACGTGGTCTGGCCTCTTAATTTGCATACTATCACTGGAGGCTCTTGCAGTAATGAGGCTCCTAGGGAAACTGTACCTGGGAAGTTAGATTTCATTGTATTAAGCCCATGAGACTTGGATTGCAGTTTCAGGCGGTAAAGACTAACGGGTTTATACTCAGCCTGCTGTGTTCTCTGTTACACCGGGCATTTCCTGTCCACAGGGACCCAGACGGCCACGTCCCTCGGCCCCTCCAAGGGCAGCCCTCACCGCAGCCACGGCGCTATGCAGGGCACCTGGATGCCTAGGGCAAAGCTCATCTTGGGACACTCCCAGGAAAGAGAAGTTCACCTTTGCTAACGTGTAGGAGGAAGGCATCTGGCTGTCTTGCCAGGACACTGAGGTTTAAAACACAGCTCGACAAGACTGGCATTGTATAAAATAACAAATTTTATTTATAGAAAATAATTTCCACTAACTGCACATGCACACACCCACACGGCACCAAGTCACACATGAAGTTGTCTTTTAATAAATCTACCACAAACTGTTACATTACAATTTACAGTAAGGTTTTGAAGACACAATGGGGGAAGCTTTGTCATTGACTTATAAACCTTCCAGAAGTTACAAAAGAAAGGCAGTCTGAAAAGTATAAAGAGTAAAAACAACCACAAGTGGACAAGAATTACAAAATAGTAACCATCACATACATTGGTCAGCAATGCTGTGGCCTGAGGGAGTGCGGGAGGAGTGGTGTGGGCTGCGTGTGTGTGGCCTCGCGTGTGCTGTGGGTGTGGGCTGTGGCCTCCTGAGGGGCGTGCAAGCGGGCGGAGCTCCAGGCGCCACGCACTTCGCGCAGAGGCGGCAGCTCGGGCAGCGGGTGGCGTGAGCCCCGTGTGTGTGTGTGTGTGGCAGGCTAAGGCCAGCCTGAGCAGGGGTGCGTGCGGGTGGAGACCAGGAACGCACGACACGAGGAAGTAGACACTGGGTTTTTATTAGACAGTACAGCTCATGTGCATTTATAAGGCAGAACATCAAGGCGAACTGAACTAGGACTCCCAAGGCCAGAGTCGAGTAAGAGCTATGCAATGAGGCGAGCATTCTGGTGGGGCGGTGGGAAGTCATTCCTTGGGGGCGCGATGGACCGCCAGGAGCCCGAGCCGCGCGGGGCGGGGCGGGGCGGGGCGGGGCGGGCCCAGAGCGCCTCGGCCTCCCGCCTCCCAGCCAGACCTGGGCGGGGACAGAGGGCCCCGCGGCTCTCTGCTCTGCCGGTGGCTTAGAGTGGATGGAGTGGACAAGTGCGTGTCTCTACTGGTGTCAGGGGAGGAGGAGGGTGTTAGGAAGTGCTTGAGTCATGAAAGCCCTAGTTTGGAATTAAAGAAAATCACATAGGTGTGGACGCTGTCCGGAAACGCACGGCTCACTTCACCGCACCCAGCCTTTTCAGCAGTTTCTTGCCTTTGGAAAGCAGCCCCTTTTTCTTTTTCGAGGACATTGCCCTGCCTCTCCCGGGACTACCAGAACCCCTGGATGACGTAGGTGACCCCGAATGGAGGTGGCCTGTGGGGGATGGAGCTCTCCTTGCTGGCCCTGAACCCTCAGGAGGAACCTAGTAGGTACATTGTGACAGTTTATTGAGAGCGTGAGCGCCACCAACACCGAGCCACTCGGCCGCACCGCGCCGCCCCGCCCCGCCCCGCCATGGGAAAGGAAGGGGTCATTTCTTCTTTCAAGGGTCAGCGTGCGCCTGGCCACGCAGCACACCCCTCGCCCAAAGCAGCTCCTGCGGCCGTGGCTTGGGAGAGGGGTGGCCGTTGCTTGGCAAACAAAACTAGGTCTCAACTTACTCTGCAAATTTGGACCGAGAGCGGGAGGTACTGGAGTCAGATTGATAGTGGGGTTGGCCGAGGGCCCCTCGGTCAGCTTAGAAGGGAATTTGGATGCGTTTGAAAACCACTTTGGTTATAATAACCCTGCCAGTGTTGAGTGCACTCTTGGGTTGCTTAGAAACTGTAGAAACATTGGAGATGGCACACCAGTTGAAAGAAAAAAAAGAACTAAAATGAACCTTAATCACAATCGAAGAAAGCTTAAAGGCCCTTACTGTATGTTTTCGCTATTCCCAAATAATTGAGCGGGATTTTCTCCTGGTGTGTAGCTCGGGGTGCGTTTCTGTGTTCCGTGCTGCCGTATGGTAGCGGCATTTTCACGGCCCGTGACCCCTCCTGCATGGGAGCCTGGGCGCGGCCCACAGGCCCCCGCACACCCGGAAGTGAGCATCTGTGTTTGGCAGGCAGACGTAGCCCGAGGGGCCTCAAGCTTGCTTGGATTTGGAATCAAGGTCTAGTTCTAATGGAAAACACCTAGGAGTGCGTCCCGAGCACACCTGAAGATACGGGCTTCCCTAGTGCGGTCACGGAAGCTGCGCACGCCCGAGGCGCGGGCTGTGCTGGTGCCCGCGCACGGCCGCACGGGTGCGTGCACGCTGCGCGTGCTCGGCCGAGGGACAAGGCAGCGGCATGGTCACTGCGCGCCGGGCCAGCCCGGCCACCGCGGCCGCCCCTCGTCTGCTTCATCTTAAATGAGAGGGGGGCTCTGGTCTGGTTTCAAAGTAAAACCTTGTCTAGTAAACATACGGTAGGTTGTGCTTTGTTCAAGAGTGGCTACAGCGCCACGCGCGGCTCTGCCTCGGAGCACAGTGAGCACTCTCTATGTAAACAGACAGCTCGCTGGGCAAGAAATATGTTCCCAGTGTCGGCCTTCCCCATAGTGGGCGGGAGTCCCAGCGAGGACAGCGAGGAGCAGCTCCACTCCACATTCAGTTGCTCCGCAACTGTGCCCCGTGGCAGCCTAACCCTTTGGCCCCGCGGCTCTGAGACATATTTCTTGGTTCTCTCTGTAAGCCCACAGCGAAGCCTTAAGGCTACCGCACTGGTCCGTGTCGGTAGCTTAAGTCGGGCTCTCGCTAGGTGTCTCCGCTGCTCACTTACGTGAAGGCTACATGCCTGCTTAGGGTGTGAAATGAACGCTCTTCTTCTGTGTCCAAGCGGATGACGGAGAAATAAAAATACAGACGTAAAACATGACAGATAGGAGCTCGCGGCGATGGGCAAAGCAAAGATGAGACAGCTCGGGTGCGTGCCGCAGGCAGATGCGAGCAGGCCCTGCCGCGGTGCCGAGCCGGCTCCACGGAGGGCGGGCGGGCGGGCGCCCAGCACTCTCCGTCACCTGAGCTGTGCGTCTGTCATGTGGGCGGGAGGAGGGCCTGGGGCGGGCAGCCTGGCGGGCGCTGCGGGTTCCCTGTGTGTGCGGGCACTAGCGACCTAGGCAGCGCCTGGGCGGGCACAGCGAGTGCCGAGAGAGGCCCAGGAGACCAGGAGAGGGCGAGGCGGGGCTAGGGGGGTCGGCTTACCCTTTTGGCCTTGGCGTGCAGGGCCGGGTCTTGCGAGCAGACGGACGGGGCATCGGAAAGGTAGACCTCCACGTCCTCAGGCACTTCTTCCAGGAAGTTGGAAGGCACCAGGCCTCGCTGCCCGTTCAGCTCGCCCTGCAATCGTGGGGAGGAAGGCTGAGCCGGGCGGTGGGTGCTGGGCCCCGCAGGGTGTGGGGTCTCTCGCATGGATTACTAGTCTTCTAACCTTGGATCTTTAACTGGAATGTTTAGGTAACTGTCCTGTTCTGATAACTGGTTTATTTATCTGTCATGTGCTCCACACTTTCTCCCCGACCCTCCTTTTTTAAGTTTCCTCCTTTTTTAAGTTTCCTTTTTTTATCACCCTGGTTTTCTTTTGGTGGTCAGCACCTGGAGGCACGGGGCAGCCCCCCGCCCATCGCTGGCTGCAGCAGATGAGGTTGCAGGGGTATCCCAGGAGCCAGCGTGGACCCCTCCCTTGACCCCACGGCCTCCAAGCCACAGTGCTCCTACAGCTGATTCCTGTCCTTGTCCCCAAGGACGTCATCACCTCAGTCAGGTACCTCCAGCCCCTGCTGGCCTCACCTCTTACGTCTGTCCAGAGCGGGCCCCTGTGCCTGCCGGGGGGCCCAGTCTGCTCTCCACCTCATCCCCACAGGGTCCCCATTTGTGTCAGACCCGGCCCTAGAGGTTGGACCTCAGAGTGGGATCCAGCCCCAGGTCCCCTTCAGGGAGGCCGCCTGTCCTCTGCATCTAAGCATACACTGGTCACCCTCTGTGCACATCACTGACGGTGTGCGGGTGACCAAGCTCCATGGTGAGCACTTGGCTAGCATCACGTGACCCAGAGTTCATGGCCAAAAAAGTATGTAAACGGGCACATTGGGATGTAGTGGTGCTGGGCTGTGAGGGACCACGAAAGGGATAAGTGGCTGTGGATTGTGCAGACTCTGGTGATACAGGGAGGAGAGATAGTGGTGGGAGCAGACGCTTAGGAGGCGGCACACAGGGGCCACACAGGACAGGAGGACACTGCAGCACTGGGACCCTAAAATGCCTGGAGGTTGACTGGTGCACTTGTATGTAGCAGGGAGCAGGACTCCTGACAAGTCCAGCGGTTCCAGCATCCAGCAGGTTCTCTGAACTTGTTTATCAAATTGCAGTGATGGGGCCGGGGAGATGGCTCAGTGGAATAAGCGCTTCCCTGGCAAGCGCAAGGGCCTGA
>NDGN011546593.1:0-19791 GCA_002564285.1 Tympanoctomys barrerae | reverse complement strand
GTTCCACCGAGAGAGAGAGAGAGAGAGAGAGAGAGAGAGAGAGAGAGAGAGAGAGAACAAAAAACCAAGATTGCAGTGATGAGGGCATCTGGCCAGGCGTGTACTACATGACCTTGAAACTCCTGGGAGCAGAGCCAAGCCCGCGGTGCCACAGGACACAGGGGAGGTGACACAGGAGCTACACCACAGTGTGGGGAAGTGGGAGAGTGCTTCTCGGCCCCACCTAGCACCCCTTCCAGTGTGGTCTGGACCATCTACAGTCCAACTGTTTATAAGTGCAGCGCATGTACCTTTTCTGAAAACCAACTCAGTAAGATAGCTGGTCAAGCAGATAACCCCTTTTGCACAAATATATCCTGTATGGTGAAAGCAAAGAGTTTAAGGCTGCCTCTAGGAACCTTCCGGCGGCAGTGCTGGCCGCCCCGCCGCTGCATTCAGACCTCCTGGAGAGCTCATCGGTGACTCCAACTGGTGCTGATATCAAAAACCACCACCACAAAGTCACTGAAAGGAGCACAGACCAGTAGCATTTCTAGAACACAAAAGGAACTGCTCAAGAAAATGCTAACAAGCCAGGTGCAGGGTGCATATCTGCAATCCCAGCACTCAGGAGGCTGAGGCAGGACACAGTGAGCTCAAGGCCAGCCTGGGCTGCACAGAGAGACCTGTGTCAAAAAGGCAAATAAAAAAAAAAAAAAAGAAAGAAAGAAAAGGGGGGGGGAAGTCAACAGATCAAATCCAGTGTTTTAAAAATAATTATAGACCACAGTCCCCAACTCACTAATAAAAACTAAGTTCAGTGACCTAAATCGGAATGCCCCTGCCCTGTATGAGGTCTTCACATTTAATTACACCCCAGCTTCGCTCTTTTTCCTTCGTAAAAGCATCTCACTAAATCACCCGAGCTGGCTTGCATGTGTGCTCTGCCTGCCCAGCTAGCCAGGGTCGGGCTCGTAGGCTAACTTTGTTGATGATCTGGTCTATACATAATAAATGCATAATACTGTAAAAGTGTGCGTTTACTTGTTGCTGACTTGCACGAGAAGTCACAGTGACCCCAGAATCCTTCCTAAAGTTGTTCTGAATGAGGCTTTGAGACAGGGAAGAGAGAGAAGGTACAAAGCAGTGAAGGAGACGCCAGCTGAGCCGCAGACACAGTCGGAAAATGGCGCGGGGAGCGCGCACGCTTCCACCATGCCCTCTAAACCGCCAACAGAACACACACTGGGAAAACCCTTGCAAGAGCAGTGAGGCCGCTGCGGCTCCTAAGGACGAATTCAAGAAGTGCAAAGGATGTGCAGAACAGAACCACGAGCCTCTGCTAGGTGGCAGCGAGTGAGGGGAAGGCTGTGCCCACATCGGTGCTGGGCAGCGCCCAGCACTGGGTGTGTTTCTTTTGTTGCTGTTTTTGTTTGTTTGTTTGTTGGCAGAACCGAGGATTGAACTCAGGCCCTTGCCCTTGCCAGGGAAGCGCTCCACTGAGCCATCTCCCCGGCCCTGAGCACCCTGTTCAACCTCAGATGGACCCAGATGTCTGAGCATGAGACTGGGCTCATGTGTCTGTGCATGCGCATGCGCACGTGTGTGTGAACTGTGTGCGTGCCCACAGGTAGCGAAGAGGGGGGTGGAACACACAGGAGGAGGAGGAATTTTTTCAGTAAGGAGAGGACAGATTGCTTAATAAATAAATGGTCTCTCTAGCAGGTTCTCACCTGCTGATCTCATTAGAGGTCAGACTGCCGTCTACATGGGAAAGACAGCAGCGGAAGATGGCAGAGGCCAACCACAACGAGCAAGGATGGTTCAGGCCTCGCCCTAGGATGGCTCTATTCAGTGCCATCCAAAGTTTAATTTTTGCTGAAGGGAACAAGAGGCAAGTGCGACACACACACACACACACACACACACACACACAACGCACTGTTCAGGAGCTAAGGGTGGCTCAGGCAGAGACAGAGGCGCTGGTGACAGCCATAGCTAGCACCATGTCCCAGGAGACACAAGGCGCGGAGCAGCGGAGACCATGGGCCCATCCTGTCCCAGCCTCCAGTCAGCAATGGGGTGGGAGCGGGGACATGAGGACTGGGGTGGGCCAGCCCAGCATGGTCCACTCACTCCAGAGAAGAGAAAAAACTTCACAGGGTGGAGGCCAGGAGGCCTGCCTGCTCCCGGGGTCTGTGACAGAAGATCTGAAATCTGTGCTTAGTCTCAGTCCTTCATTTCCTTGCACAGCAATTCCCGAGCTGGGCATGGAGGCGCGGTCGCTGCCTGCAACCACAGCGCTTTGGGAGGCTGAGGCAGGAAGATCCTAAGTTCTGGCCCACCCTGGGATCACTTAGCAACTTAATGAGACCTTGTCTGAAAAAACAAAAGAGGCAGGGGATGAACTCGGGATCAACGCCCTGTGCTCCGTTCCCAATACCCCACCCCCAAAACTTAAAGAACAGAATCTGATAAATTTTACATGCGGCAGTTGGTGAGGGTCAGAGCAAGCCTGCTATTCTCCCGCTGTTCCTGCATACAGAAGCATGGTGGACCTGTCCCTAATATCCAGGACCTGTCCCTAATATCCAGGCAGCCCGGTGCAGAGACAGCGCCCTGGCAGCTTCTCAGCGAGCTGCACGGGATGCAGCTTGTGCACCACGACCCTGAGGACGGATGAGCAGGACCAAAAGCCCACTGTGAGCGAAGCTGGGCTCCCTGAAGCTTCAAAACTTACGTAGTAAAATCCATCTTCGTCAATGTCGCCAAAAACAGTAATGATATCTCCCGTGCAGAATGTAAGTTCGGCCTGTGGAGACGGAACATCAAGTCAGTAGCATCCTGCTAGGCAGGCACTTGTTTTTAAAAATAAGTTCTTGGTGCTGTCCCTGACTACTGGAGACCCCTGGGCATCCTCCTGCTCCTCCCGTGGAGGGGTGGAGCTGCCAGCCAGCCCTGCTGAAGGTTCAGGGTCACCCGCACAACGCAGGTGGCTCAATCTAAAACTGCGGTGGCACCGTGGGTCCTGGCCAGGCCTTTGTCACAGAGGCCACAGGCAGACAACTACAAAACTAGACCTGGGCAGCTGCAAAGGCCTGGGGTGCAGGCCTGCTCCCCACCAACTGAGGCCCAGCGCCAGGCGCCCCCTGCTGGTGGTAGGAGCCTTACCCTGTCCAGTTGCCATCCACCCAAGAGGCTGGTGTCACCCAGCCTGGCACAGGTGGCCCGTGCAGGCACAGTGCCCTGTCCTCAGGGATCCACTGTCCCATGTGCTCTCCAGAACACAGACTGACCCGAGATAGAAGACACAACAGTCCTTAAAATTTCTAAACATGGAATCAAGGGCTAAAGGTCACGGGCGGTGGCTGGCCAGAGGCACAGGGTGCACAGCCCCTGGGCCGCGTGGCAGCCCCGAGGGCAGAGCGCATCCAGCCTGTGCTGTGTGGCTTGGGATGCCGCCTGCCCTGGCTCACTGCCCATCCTGTGACAGTGGCCTGGCACCCAGCTCTGCCCCAGGAACTTTCCTCCTGCACATCTCTCCAGAGGTAAGGCTGTGGCTCGCAGGCCTCTCTGTCAGTGTGGGATGGGGACAGCTGGGTTGGAGATGGCTGGCTGGGTCAGTGAGGCCTCCTTGGGGCTCCTACAAAACGGTATTTCTGATAGGCACAGCCTGTGGCACAGTGTGACATAAAACAGCCCCTGAGGGTTCCTGGCCCCAAGCAGCACACAGCTGAGTTATGGCCCGAACTGGAGTACTTAGGCCAGTGGCCACAGGATGGGAACAGGAATGATGAGGGGTTGGGAGGGGAACGCGGGGGCCATGGGGGTGGGCGGGGTGAGCTACCTCGGGCAAACAACACTTAAACACCGACACACTGCTTGTCTCTGGGATTTTTCACAAGTGCTCTGGCCAGCAGCTGACCATGGACTCAGGGAATACTGTGTCTGCCACACCCTGAGGGGCCACAGTTCTTAACCCCGCCACCTGTCAGTGTGGGTACAGGGTGTGGTCACGCCCAAGACCTCGCTGTACCTCCACGTCCACATTAGGCGAGCTCTCTCGTGGGTCATAGTCGTACAGGGCCACCATTCTCCGTGTGGACAGTGAGTGTGGCCTGCCGCTCCTCCTGCTCCTCTCTGTGACCAGACAAGGGGAGAAAGGGGCTGCTGTGACATCACCACCCCCCCACGGGTCCCCTGCCCAGCCCAGCGCTGTGCCAGGTGCCTGTCCCTCTGGGGGCCTGAGCCAACAGCCCTGCCCTCTGTGGCGGCAGGCACAACCCTGTGGCCATGCCAGGTGGCGCTCACGGTCCACACATAGGGCACTTGCAGCTCTGTGCTTGGCAGGGAGCAGCTCCCGCCACATCTCACAAGCCGGCCAAGCCCCTTCACCCTCGGGCACTGGCTGCAGTACCTGTCTTCTCCACCGGGGTGTGGAGGGGCAGGAAGCCCTGGCGCAGCAGCTGGCCCCGCATCTCCTCGTCGTCGGCCTGGATCTCGGACACCATGTTGCAGGGAATGAGGCCAAGCCGGGCACAGGTCTCCCCGCGGTAAAACCCGTCAGCATCCTTGTCACCGTACACCTGCAGGGGGCAGGCTGATTCCTCACCCTGCAGGCCTTCCTGCTGCCCCCTGCAAGCTCACCAGGGCTCCCGCCACCCTGCCGCCTCTGCCCCCACCCATCCCCAAGACTCCCAGTGCCACAGGATGCCACCCACGCAGGAGAACTGCAGCCCTCCTCAGGGCACACCCCCGGCCAGCTGCCCCGAGCCCCACCTTGATGATCTGGCCTTCCTTGAAGGGCAGCTCCTCCTCCGCGGCGTCGGGGTTAGGGGACATGGTGAGCGGGTCGTAGTCAAAGAGAGCCACAAAGATTCGGGCCGGGAGCTCCTCAGAGCCAGGGTCCATCTCTGACTCATCATAGAAGTCTGGGGAGAGACGGTCGTGCCCGGTGTAGTCATCTGGGAGTGGGTGGGGAAAAACGGAGGTGCCGGTGACCTCGTGCAACCCAGGAGGTTGGGCAGGTGCAGGGTGGCCTTGGCTCCAGGCGAAGCACAGCTCGAGCTGCAGGCCAGTGGCCTCCTCGCCCTGCCCTCAGGGCTGCCGCTCCTGGGCTCAGAGCAGGCAGAAGCTTCAGGCACGCCTGAGCCTCAGGCAGGCCCAAGGGCAGTGGCCAGGTGCCCGAGGCACACCCCTTCCCCCTGACCACAGCTCTGTGGCAGAGCTGGGCTTGAACTCTGTGGCCACCTGCCTCCTGCAAGGACCTGCCTGACCTGCTGACCCCAAGGACCAGGCCCAGTGACCCAGGGACACCAGACTCCTTGACATCACATCCCTGCACAGAATGGGGCGGGCGGTGTGCGGGCACCCGACGCTGGGTGTGCCACGACTGGCTGCACTCCCTGCACGGCCCACAAGACGTGAACGCTTGCTCTGCACTGCCCAGGAAGTCGCCGTGAGGAGGAGGCCACGCGTGCCCAGCCCAGACGCGGCTCTCCATGCTCAGAGGCAGCAGCTGGCTAAGTGCGCGTGTGGCCCCTGCAGACCCGGGGTCACATGTCCGTGTCCTTGTGCCTTTGTAAGAGGCAGAGACAGACTGGAGGGCAGTCCTGTCCCTGTGTCCTGCCCACCGGTCCCCAGCGTGGGACAGAGTGGGCAGGAAGAACACAGCTATGGGAGGACAGCGCCAGGGTGGGGACCTGTGGCTGGCCTGTTCCCCAGCACAAAGTTCAGTTTAAAAGCAAATGGGCAGTGGCTGCGGACGGCTCTCCTGCACTGCGAGGCCTCGGGGCCTGGCAGGGGCGTCCTGTTCCAGCCCTGTTTGCTGGAAGTGTGATTTTTACTGGGAACCAAGTTTTCAGCAACAGGCTTGGCCAACATCTTCACGGAGGCTTTGACTTTCTTAGTAAGGGAAGAGACTGGTTCTCTGTTAACTGTTTTTAAGGATTTTTATGACAAAAATAAAAAGTGTAAAACTGGGAGAAGAAACACGTCTTGCACTACTTGCAGTGTCAGGAAAGAAGGGGTGCAGAGGCGGGGCGGAGACCCGCTCGCTGGGGTGCACGCCCTCAGAACGGCCTCCCTCAGCCTTGGTTTTCTCTCTGCTGTTTCCTCTGTGTGTGTGTGTGTCTGTGTGTGTGTGTCTGTGTGTGTGTATGCACACATGTGGGCACGTGTGAGTTCACAGAAGGTCTGATTCTAGGCTCCACGACTGTGTTAGCAGCTCGTAGAATCAGTGCTGCCCACCAGGCGTGGTAGAGCACGCCCATGATCGCAGTACTCAGGAGGCTGAGGCAGGAGGATCACTTGGAGTTCAAGGCCAGCCTGGGCTACATAGCAAGACCCTGATTCCAAAAAATAAGCGAAATAAATGAGGAACCCCTGCTGCCCTGACTGCAGGGCGGGCACCAAGAGAAGCGTCCGCCCAACCCAGCACACACCCTTGCCTGCCCTGCGGCGTTGATCACCCACTTCCAGAAAGCATCAGGAGAGGGGGCAGACCAGCCCCATGAGGGGCAGCCCGCGCTGTGGGTGGGGCCCCACAGGGCCGAGAATCCTGGCTTACCAGCCCAAGCCTCCTGTGTCCCCGTGACCCAAGGCTCGCCCAGATCTTTGGGGCCCACCACCTCTAGCTCTGCTCTGGCTCTGCTTTGGCCCTCGCTGAGCACTGGCACCTTAGAGGCCAGGCTGGGAAGCCGCTCGGCCGGCGAGGGGACGAGGAGCACTCCTGCAGACCCGCAGGTGCCAGGCTGCTGGGCTTCCCTCCCTGCGTGCACCTGGCCCGCGTCCCTCTGCACCAGGATGAGCCACCGACCCTAAGGTCACAGAACCAGCGTCTGGCGGGCCACTCACCGATGGGCAGCCGGGGCCTCTGGGGACCGGCGCTGCCGTGGGGGAACCTCCGGCTCCCGCGCTCCACCCTCTCCGCCCGGCCTGCCGACGCTGGGTTGCCTAGGATCTGGGGGTGAGACAGTGATACAGTCACGGGGTCGCCGGCCTTCGGAAGCACGGGCAGGTCAGTGAGATCAACCCGGGTCGGAAGCGAAGCTGTAAAGGCAACTCAGCTTAGCTTTTAACTGAACGGTTAGCTGAATGGTCAGCTCACCCGCACCCCAGCGGGGACCTTCTGACCCCTGCGAGACCTGAGGTGGCCATTACTGCTGCCGAAACCGAATATTCGCTTAGACTGAGGGTGCTCTAGGTGCAGCCCAGCACACGGTGGGTGGGTCGCAAGTGTGACCACGCGGGCCCTCCTCTGGCAGCCCACGCCCTGACACCAGCCGCCACACAGCAGGATGGCGCCACAGGTCCCCCACCTTGGCTTGGCGGGAGTGGAATGTGGAGCCCATCACCAGCTCGGGGGACGCTACATGCCAGCCCGAGCCTCAAGACACCACCATGTGCTAGGCGGCCCGAGGGCCCCCTTTCAGGGCCTACAGCAGGGCGCCGGGCTCGCTGGGACATCCACAAGGGCCCCTTTTCCTGAAAGCAGCAGAGCCCCAAGGAGGCTGCAGCAGGGAATCCGAGTGGCGCCCTCGTGTGGGCCCGTTGCAAAGCGCAGGGGCCGGCTCCTGCCTGCCCGCCTGGGCGTCCCCAGGCTCCGTGTGACGGGGAGGGACGGGCAGGGACGGGCCTCGGGCTCACAGGGGAGAAGCAGTTGAAGACAGGAAGAGATGAATAGGCCTGCGCAAAAGCGACTCCCTTCACTGATACACTCCGTGTGGTAAAACGGTCGGCGAGGACAGAAGGGGGAAGCAACACAAAAACCGAAAAGGGCAGGGGAAAAATGCCAGGGGTCACTTCGGTGTCTAAGGCTGGCTCTGGAAATATGGACGTTGCCAAAGTGGTCATCGCCGTTCAGCTAACCCTTCATTAAAATTTAGGCTCAGTTGTCCTTTAATCGAAGCAGCCAGAATCACCATCCTGTGGAGGAAACCGTCATCGAGAGCAAAGGAAAGACGTCGCCTGCGCGGCAAGCGATGCGACGGACCAACCAAAAGCGCGGGAGAACCAAGCGCCCAGAGGCCCCGCGGGGACGCGCGCGGCCAGGCAAGCGGGAGGGGAGCGGCACACACCCAGGGACCGTCCGCCGCCCGGGGAGGCGGCCCGTGCTGGAAGGCCGCCCTACTGTCCGGCCCGGCCGCGCCTTTCCACCAGACACCCCGAAAACCGTCGTGGTCACTGGCCGCGTCCCAGCCTTGCTTCCTGGGCGCCGACCTCTCCGGGCTGGCTGGGAAGTCATCGCTCCTGACACCGTCCCCGGGGTCCTCCTGCTCGCCAAAGTCCTCTTCAATGCTGCTCTGCCGGGTCAGTGTCCGCCGCCGGGCCAGCAGGGGCCGTGTGCTTCTCCAACAGGTACACTGGCCAGGGCCCGGACTGCACTTGGCTTCGGGGTTCCCGAAACTACTCCGCAGCTCCTCCTCCTCGCTGCCACAGTCTAGGCCACTGTCCGGGCTCCGAGTGGCCCAGCGGCCCAGCCGGCCACCTCTGTCTTCCAGGAGCAGATCATCCGCGTGGGTGACCCCTCGGGGAACCCTGTGCTTGGTGGGGAACCAGGAGCCGGGTGGCGCTGGGGGGCCCCAGCAGGGTGGGGCAGGTCTGTGCCGCGCAGCCAGCAGGACCCTGGCTCTGGACGCCCTGGGACCCTGCCGGAGCAGCGGCTGGCAGGGGTCTGGATCCTCCTCTGCTACCTCAGGGATACTGAAAAGCCTCTTACTGCGCCGGGGGGCCTGGGGGGGCTCGGCCTGCTCCAGGAACGCACCTTCTGGGCTTCCAGGCTTATAGCACTCCTTGGGGATGGGGGACAGAATGGTGGCCACGCGTGGGACGAAGGGACGAGGAAGGAAAGAAAACACAGACACATTAGTGGTGGCGGTAAGGCGGGCAGACACATGCTTCTGCTCCGGGTGAGCGGGTGGTCAGGGAGGAATCGGGCGCAGGCGGGGACAGCACCAGGGAGCGGGCGCCATGCAGGTAGCCAGAGGTGATGGCTCAGACATGAGGAGGGGTGCAGGCAGGGCTGCAGGGCCTACGGAACGCTCACAGGTGGGGTGTCCTTTCCCCTGCCCTGAGCACGGCCACAGCGCCCCTTCTCCCGCTAGAGCTGAGCTGCGGGAGGCCAGGCCGTTCCCATCCCATGTCTGCGGCCCAAGCTCGGGGTCCCGTGGTGATGGGGAGCCTCTGCCCTGCTGCCCTGCAGGGGGCTGCCACCTGGGCTGCCGTGGGAGTGCTGCATGCACACGGCCCCCTCACACGGCTCCTTGTCCTGACCCCCAGGCCTCAGTCTCCCCGAGCACGTACAAGCTGAACAGTGCCCCCACTGCCTCCCTGGAGGCCTGGGCTCCTATTGTGGGCAGGGTCTGCTGTGTCTGCGCACACGCACGCACTGTGTGTGTATGTGTGTGTGTGCACGCACGCACACATGCGCGTGTGGTGGTTCAGGGTGATTATTCCTGGGATAGTGCTGATCCCATATGAGAAAGGACAATGACAACCCCCCAGGGACAGGGAAGGCGCCGGGTGCTTTGGGAGCGAGCAGGTACTGGGGTGAGTGGTTTGGGCCAGGGAGGAAGGCAGACACATCTGATCCCAAAGGGGACAGGTGGCCACGAGCTCACTGCCACACAGGAGCACCAGCTTATACCACTTCCCAGGAAGCTTCTGGAGAACCCAGAGGCTGAGCTGGTCGGAAGCAACCCCCGCCCCTAACACCAGAGGCCACAGGCAGGATGTGGATCACTGCAGGGGGCAGGAGCGGTGACCCCAGAGCTCTGCCCCTGAGCCTCCCCAGGGGAGGCGGCAGCCTCCAGTCTCTGTGAAAGTGGCCCTGACCTGCACCCTGAGCAGCAGCCTTGGGAAGAGGGCACATTGTGCATGCTGCCCCTCACCTCCACACAGCGGCAAGAAGTCCAGACCCGGGTGCAGCCCAAGAGGGCACGAGGCACGGGGCAGAGGGCTGGCCAGTGGGGCTGCTGGCCACCAGGCTAGTGAGCTGGGGGCAGGGCCTCAGGTGCCGTGCAGGGTCTGCATAGGGATCTGGAATGTTCCAGCGCAGAGGGAACACCCATCAGTCTGTCTATGCAGGGCCACACCTTGGGGAAGGAGGCCAACACCCTCCCCGGCATTCCACATGCATGTGGTGCCCTGGGCTCTGGACAAGCTCCTCTCCAGGCCCTTCCATGCCGAATCCCCAGCCCCAGGGCCTCCAGCTGCTTGGCCCTGCGCCTGCCTCCTGGGTCTCGCTCAGTGACAGAATCGCACGGGAGCTGGTGCTGGCCCAGCCGCAGCTGTGGGGCGAAGGTCCCCGCGGGCACAGGGGGGACACCCTGCTCACTTGGACTGTGTCCTAGCAGCAGCCTCTCCCGACAGCCTCAGGGAGGATGCAAGGTCTGGGTCTATGCATGGACAAGCACCCAGTCTCCCTGATTCGACTCCTGTCACAGAGCGGGGCACCCCAGGATGCCACAGGGGTCCCCCAAACTTCTGCACCCACGGTTTTCTGTGACGTGGCCAGGAGCTACAGGAGTCCCGCAGCAATTTCAACAGTGAGAAAGAAGCGAGGAGGCCACACCCACAGCCTCTGTCACAGGGCGAGGCCCGGCATGGGGCAGTGCAGCTTTCTGCCCGTCCCTCCCATCCCCACCTGCCCCAGCCACCCTCTCACCTTGAGGGCACCATGAGAGGTGCTGCTGGGCCGCCGGCGGCCACCATCCTCCAGCTGCATCTCTGAGTACAGCTCCTCCTCGTCCTCCTCCAGGATGTCTGACAGGTCTGAGCCCCGGCTGCTCTCTGTGTGGTACTCATCTCCGTGGCAACAGTGGGGCTGTGGGGGACAGGAGCAGAGTGAAGGGACAGCTCTGACCCCAGCTGTGCCCATTTGGCATTCGCTTTCCCCAGGGGGTGGGGGCATGGGGTTAGACTTGTCCCTAACACCCAGGCAGCCCCTGGCCGCCATGAGGTGAGCACCCCTCCACCACGATGTTCCCCCACACCCTTCTGCCTTGGAGCAGCTGACCAAGGACTGTAACCTCTGAAACCATAAGCCAAACAAGACAGTGTTGCAGCACGGGGAAAGTGACCGAGACACCAGCACACGACTGGTGCCCAGTAAATGTCGTCCACCAGTGGACACAAACTCACACGTGAACCAGTGGGCACTGGTAACTGACCCTCTCCTGTTCTGACCCAAAGACCTGCCCAGGTGAGGTTCTGGCGTGGCCGGCACGCCCCCACACCGCTCCGGAGTGAGGTGGCGCAGGCTCTCCCGTGCACCCCGGCACTGGCAGGACTGCTACGGCCGGCTGGCTGCTCCTCTCTCCCCTGCCTCCGCCGTGGCCACCAGCCTCACCTGCCTGCCCAGCTCAGACCCCTTCAGGAAGTCATCCACAGAAGGGCCCCTCCGCTTGAGCTCAGGCGAGGCGTAGCCATCCTCCTCGTCTGAGTTGGCATAGGGCTCCGTGCTGCTCCTCTCCAGAAAGAAGCTCCTTTTCTCTAACTTGGAAAGAGAGGGGATGAGGTGAGCTGGGCAATGGGGGACAGCCACGCCCTCGGCGCTTCTCCCCAGCGCCCCGTGGGGCAAGGAGCCCTGTCCCCACTCAGGCAAGTACAGCAGCGACCCCCCGAGCCTCCCGGGGTGCTCAAGTGTGCATCTGCTTGAGCCCCTGCCACTGCAGTGCCGGCCCCCTTGAGGCTGTCCTCGCCCCCATGGGCCGCCCTGGCCCACTTGCGTTCCACCAACCAAAAGGTCTCCTTTTAGTTTTTGGCCTTGCTTTTTTGTTGTTGTTTCTGTTTTTAGTACAGGATCAAACCCAGGGCCTTTACACTCTCTGTGACAGACCTAAGTCCTTAATCATCCAAGCTGGTCTCAAACCTGGGATCCTCCTGCCTCAGCTTCCCAGAGTGCTGCGATTACAGGTGTGCCCACTCCCTCACCCCTGCCAACCCAGCTAATGACAGTTCTTAGCTCTTAATGCTTGGTCCTTGGAGAAATCCTCGGGGCTGCAGCCCCGCCCCAGCTGCCACCTGCTGTGAGCTCTGAAGCTGGCCCTCCAGGCAGAAGTCACAAGTTCACAGGCTGCTGTTGCCTCAAAGGAGAAACTGAGGCTCACAGCAAACATCTGGGCGCCTTGCACGGCTGGCCCAGGGCAGCTCCAGCACCACACAGGCGGCCCTGACCTGTCTCACCGCGCACCTCGGGCTGCGGCCCCACGCTGGCCCCTTCCCCGCATGCAGGGTCGCAGCAGCATGCAGATGAGTGTGCGCACACCCCCACCCCACGTGCAGCTCTCCCTGCAGGGGCGTGCGGCCGTGATCAAAAGCACAGAGCTGCGCTGCGACACACCGTCCTGGCTCTCCACACTCGCACTCGCCCCGCCGGCCCCGCCTCTCTCTGCAGTGGCTCTGGGGCCCTCTTCCCTCTGTCCTGCATGGATTCAAGGCGTCTCCCTCTTAGGGTCATTTTGACTTAGGGGCCAGAAGCCATGCGGTGCCAGGTCCAGTGAGGGAGGCGGGCGAGGGCACAGCGTCGTGGTTTTACTCGACAGAAATAGCCCTAGACATCTTGAATCAGTGACATAGGTGGGTTTGAAACAGGGTAGCTATTCTGAAGGGGACTCATAGCAATGTGTCTTTTGCTGTCATACAGTTTTAAATTTTTAACTTGAACAGTCATTGTGTGTCTTGAGCCTTGTATGTGCATGTCCCTGCGTGGAGAATCTATGTGTTCACATGTGAGCACCCACTACATACACATGCTCACATGCCTACACACATGCCTACACACATGCACATACCCATGTGCATGAAGTGCTCACACACCAACAGGCACTGCATGCATGCTCACATGCCTACACACATGTGCACACCCATGTGCTCATATGCAAATATGCATTGCATGCATGCTCACACATGCCTGTGTGCATGCACACACCCATGCATATGTACACACACCTACATGCATGCACACACATGTTCACATACACCTATGTGCACGCACACTCGTGTGCTCACACATGTGCCAGCTAGAAGCCTGACGTGAGCAGCAGCCCAGGCCACTGTCAGCATGTGGCTCAGACGCCGGCCAGGAGCACAGCTGCACTGGGGCCCTGTGCCCCCCTCCCTGGGCTCTGCAGCGGCTCGTGGGCAGAGCAGGAGCAGGGTACAGCCCAGTCAGGACTGGGCACAGATCATCCCAGGACAGCTCAGGTGAGTGCAGCACCCTTCCATCGGTCTGCTGCCTGGCCTGGGGGCGCACGGCTACAGCCATCCCCACCACCATGTGCCCCATGCAGAGGGACAGAGGGCAGAACCCCTGGGAGAGCACCAGCTTGCAGAGGGACAGAGGGCAGAACCCCTGGGAGAGCACCAGCTTACCCTGCTGCTCTCAGCCACCCTCTGGGCAGCCTCACGGGCCATGGCCTTAGCAACGGAGGTGGACACGGGGGCTCCTTGTGGCTGTGGGAGGATGCGGCTGGGCGAAGGTGACCTCCGCCCAGGGGTGGCACCCTGCAGGCCAGGCGGCTCCAGCAGGTTCCCGTGTGCAGGTGCAGGGGACCGGCTCTGCTCCCAGGGCTCCGCCTTGGCATGGAAGCCCAGGTGATCATCTTTGGTATCAGGGGTGCTGGCTAATGGCTTCGGTGGGGGCACCGCCCTGGGGGCGGGGGCTGGAGGCACCAGGAGGTCTGGGGGCACAGGAGCTGGTGCTGAGTCTGCAGACTCGCCCTGGGCAGAGAGGGTCCGCACGGTCACAGCCTTCGCCTCCAGGCCCCGCAGCCGCCCGAGCTCCACAGGGGCGCTGTCTGCGGTGGGGAAGATGACCTCGGCCACCTGCACAGAAACAAGGCCAGCTGAGGGCTGCTGGTCTCCCCCAGCTGTCTTCTGCCCCGCAAGGGAGGACAAGGCCCAGACATCTTGCTCAGGGCGGCCTCGGCCAGAAGTCCAGGGGTCTAGAGAGTAGGGGACCAGGAGGTGCACAGGCCAGCACACACCCAGCCGGAAGGCCCAGCCGGCAGCGTTCCTGTCCTCCTCAGGACCGACCCAGAGCCAGATTGTGCACAGAGGGGCACTCTTCCTGCTGTGCCTTCCGGAGGGGCAGGAGCAAGGGCACCACCCGGCACCTTCCCACAGAAGGCAGCTCATGCCCGCCCTACCCTGTGAGCCTCATCCACTGCTCCTGACAGGACAGGAGACACCCTGCCAGCCCTCCCAGTGCTGGGACGGTGGTGGGCTGAGACAGTGGGCCCTGCTTCCCAGAGTCTGGGGTCTGGTCACCTGCCTGTGAGTCATCCCTGGCAGGTCTCCAAGGAGCGACCCTGTGCTGGGGTCCAACCTAGAGCAGAGCCGGTCACAGGGGTCCAGCACCCAAGCCAGTGGGCCCTGAGGTACAGTGCGGGTGGCCTTTTGTAAATAATGGTGGCATCTAGCAGCTGAGGATTCACTTGAACTACCCCTGTGTAGGGAACAGGTCACCCCATCTCAGCTGCGGAGTGGGACTCTGCCCATACCCAAGCCACTTACCCGCTGCCCCTTGGCGTACACGCCGTAGCCAGTGACGTTTGCTCCATTGGACAGCCCGGTGGGGGTCAGCACAGGTGGCTTCCAGGAGACCTGGACAGTGGCTGCTGTGGCCCCTGCTTGGACAGTGACATCTTGTGGGGGGATCGGGGGCCCTGGGAGGGACAGAAGGAATAGTGGCCTTCAGGACTGGCCTGCTGAGTGGCCATTACGGCCCCATGGTTCTTCCTGGAAGACAGGTGACACCTTAATGTCAGAGGCAACGGAGACAAGCGGCCAGCAGAGGTAGCAGCACTGGCCAGCGCCGGGCACATGGTCTCCACACGGCCTCTACTCACCTCCTTTGGGAAAGCACCTGAGCTCTCAGTTGTCCAATCACCTCCAGCTGTGCCCAGTCAGTCACCTCTGCCTGGGGACAGGTGACCAGGGATAGCTTGGGGAGGGCAAGAGGATGACAGGGGAAAGAGCCTCCCTGTCCCGCCCTCCGCTGTCTCCAGCCCTCTCCCCAATCTTCATCAGATCCCAGGGACAGCAAGCCTGCACCCAACGTCAGCACAGTACCACACAGTGCGACTGAGCAAAACCAGGAGCCCGAGCTCCCCCCGGGCTGCCAGGCCGCGGCCGCTCCACACTGCTTCCCCAGCACCCAGGCTGGCCACTCGCTCTGGGCCAGTGCTCCGTGAGCTGTGCTTACTGAGTCCAACAAGAGAAGCTGTCGTGAGCCCCAAACCTGGGGAACAGGTAAGCAGTAGCCATGTCACCAGGTATGGCAGGTGGCTTCAGCAACAGTGAGCGGCCAGCCCTGTCTGGGCGATCAAGGAAGTGCCCTTCTTTCTAGGCCTGGGAAATCCTCACTGCCTCCCACTAGAAAGCACAGATCCCTGCCCACGGAAGGAACACCGCGGCCCCAGGATGGGCGCTGGCCTGAACACACCGCGCTGTGGCCCAGCTCTGCAAGCCTTCTCCTCACCCTGTGCAGAAGCGCAGCCCAGCCGGCTGCACACACCACCCCACGGTGACTGCCAGCTGCTCCTCAGTGCGACAGCTGACACAGCCGCTGCCCACGAGGGCTTTTTCTCCATGACCACGACCAGCAGCTGTGTCCACTCAGAACACAACACAACGCAGGGGGACCACGCATGGCCAGGAACGTGGGCGCTGGAGTCTGTTGGCCTGGCTGCAAGCCCTAGCTCGGCCCATGACTGTGAACAGCCCGGAGACAGCCTCCCCGCCTGCCAACTGCCACACATGTCAAACAGACATAAGGCAGCATCTGTGGTGACAGAGCATCCCCACAAGGGACCGTAGCAGAGGTGGCAGCAGCCACCCTTCCTCAGCCCCACAGGACCCTACGTCCTCCCCGCCAGATTTCCTGGCAAAAGAGGATGGAAAGAGACAGAGATAATGGATGAAGGAACAACGGGGCGGAAGGAGTAATCGAACCAACTATGAAGAAACCAGATGAAATCCAAGAGCAGAAAAATGCAGTTAGCAAGATTTTAAAAACATTCATCTGGTGGCCTTAGCAGGCCACCGGGCCCCCAGAGGGAAGAACCAGGAGACAGAGAGCCAGCTCAGCGAGACAGCTCTGGAGCACGGCGGCCGGCCGCAGGCAGGAGCAGCAGCAGAGCGACATCCACAGACAGCGGCACGCTGCCTTGCCCGGTGTCGCCCGGTGTCGCCCGGTGTACAGCTACAGGCTCCGAAAGAGAAGACAGAACAGGGCAAAAGAACCATGCGGAGCTGAGCCGGAAATCTGGAGCATGTTACCTGAGATCTAGAAACCTCAGTGCAAATTGGGAAAGTAGAAATACAACCAAGTCCAGGCACGTCAGACTCCAACTCCTGGAGCTCAAAGATAAAGAAAGGGGCAGAAAGGCACTCGGGTCTTCAGAAAGGAAGGCTGGGAGGCCGCCGACTCACCACGGCAGCGAGAAGGGCCACGGGTGGCGGGAGGGCGTGCGGGGCCCGCACAAGAGCACCAATGGCATGGAGGCACACGCCACTTCTGACCGACAGGAGCAGGCCCAAGCTGTTCGAAGGGAAACCCTCCAGGCTGAAAGGAGACAACCCGAGCCAAAATGCAGACCCAGGGCAGGAATGAAAAGGACAGTGGAAATGGTAAAGATGAAACTACATTTTCCAAATTCTTCAGAGATAAGCAAATAGCAATATCCTGAGGGAAGGGCTGGCCAAATAGCTCAGCAGATTAAAGGCCAGGGTTCATCCCTGGGCCTGCTGTGCCGGCCCCGCCCCCAGGATGCGCTGAGATGGCAATTGACACTGGGCATGGTGGCGCACGCCTGTAATCCCAGCTCTGGGGAGGCTGCAAACAGTCGGATCACTACAAGTCTGATCTAGTAGTGAGACCCAGAACGCCCTGTAGACCCTTCCCTAAAATACAAAAAATAAAATAAAATAAAAAATCCCGAGAGAATTATAACATGTAAAAGTAAATTATACCAAAACAACAGCAAAATCAAAAGAGGACAAATAGAATTATAATGTCAGGGCTGGAGAGTTAGCTCAGTGGAATAAGTGCTTTCCTGGCAAGTGCAAGGTCCTGAGTTCCATCCCTGGTACCACAAAAAAAATTTTTAAAGTTATATAATTCTTTCACTATAAATAAATTGGTAGGGCTGGCGAGATAGCTCGGCAGATGCAGCACCTGCTTAGGCAAGCACAGGGACTAGGGTTTGATCCCTGGCACCGCATGCCGTGCCAGCCCTACCCCTGGGCACACGGAGCCATTTACCAAGTCCAGGCGTGGTGACTTGGTACACCTGTGACCCTGTGCTGGGGACGCTGAAAACAGGAGGATCACGTGGTGGCGCACACCTGTGAGCCCGTGCTGGGGAGGCTGGAAACAGGAGGATCACTATGAGTCTGAGCCGTGGAGTGAGACTCTGTACCAAACACATTAAAATAAATAAATATATTATTAACATAAGGTAATTTATACTACATTAACTGTGTGTGCCATACTCCCTAACGCAGTTGCAAAAAACCCACAATGTGTCATCTCAAAAAAAGAAAAAAAGACAATTGAGAAAAGAAAAGAGACTATAAAAATAATCAAGCCAAAAGAAGGAAAAAAAAAACATGTAAAAAAGAGAGAACAGGATAGAGTAAATCAGAGAGCAGGGTGCTGCACACACGCACTCACGCTGGGAGGAGAGCCGTTCAGAGCGCAAGGCAGAGCGCGCCAGCCCGCCGCAGACTCGCCGTGAGGCGCACCTTAAATGCAAAGCACCAAGGGCTAAAGGGCAACAAGACTAAAGAGGGAGCCGTAGGCATCACTTCAGCGCTTTCTCCCCAGCAGCCGGCCAGGTAAACAACGCCCCCGCAGGTCGAAGCTGGAAGAGTCTGCCAAGCAGCGTGGCCTAAGGCTACCGCGCACCTTCCCTCGCCGCCACATCCGGGCCACTCACCCAAGACGGCCACATTCTGGCCCGAAGTGAGACTCCAGGCCTCTGAAATGACCGACTCAGCCAGTGTTCTGTCTGGCCCCAACATAATTAAATCAGAAACCACTAACAGCAGCATACCGTCTTCTGGTCAAACCCTCAAAGACGTGGAGATTAACCAAGTCACTTGCAAACACACATGTAAGTGTGCATGGAGACCCTGCCCCACCCCCCCAGGAAATCAGGAAGTGCGTTGAACTCGTCGGTAGTGGGAAGGGAATGTAGTGTGTGTCGCAGACTACAATTAAATATAAAAGTATTTGTAAGTTTAAATACTGTATTAGAGAAGGACAATTTTAGACCAGGCGTGGTGGTGCACACCTGTAATCCCAGCACGGGGGAGGATGAAAACAGGAGGACCCCTACAAGCCCAAGCTGTGGGGTGAAATGACCCTGTACCAAACACATGAAAGAAAGAAAGAAAGAATTTTAAATAAATGTCTAAGTTTTTGCTTAGAGAATGTAGGGGTATGGGGCCGGGGACATAGCTCAGTAGAATAAGCGCTTGCCTGGCAAGTGCAAGGCCCTGAGTTCAATCACCAGTTCTGCTAAAAAAAAAAAAAAAGGAAAAAAACAAAATGTAGGAGTAGAAGAGCATGCTAGACCCAATGTCCATAGGAAAAAAAAGATAAAAAATTATTTTTGAAAGCGCAATCAAGCAAAAAGTGAGAGCTTTTGAATATATTAATAAAATAACTAATAATGACTTCATTATAAGTCACAATAAATAAGAAGCAAAGCACATATCACTAGAAAGTCAATAGAAAGTATGACTGCACACCCAAAGACACTTGGAAGTAATACAGTGATGCTACGAACAAGTTTATAGAAATAAATTAGACAATTCCCATGAAGCAGAGAAATTCCTTTCAAAACCACTTACCCAATAGTCAGAAATAAAAACACCTGAATCCCCTTAAAGCCATTACATAAATTGAACTTGGAATTTAAAACATTTTCACAAAGAAAATGCGAGGTCTAAGGTGCTTCACTGATGAATTCTATCAAGCCAAAGGCTAGAAACGATACTGCTGCTACTAAATTCCTTCCAGACACCAGCAGACAGCGACAGCACGGCACTGAGGGCCCAAGCACACCCCTACACCGCAGTCCAAGGACACCGGGGCTAAGAGCGCCGGCTTTAGGAACGGTGGTGAGCGAGTCCTGGTCAGAACAGCCGGGCGTCTGACACCCGCACGCAGGAGGAGCCTGCGGCACGGTGGCCGGAGCCGAGCCCGGCCTCAGGAGAGCAAGGCTGCTCTGCCGCCCGAGTAATGTCATTCAGCACGGTAATCAAGTCAGGAATAGCGGTAACGGAGAAGAGAACTGGCAGAATTGTCATCTACTCTGTATAAAAATTCTCAGCACATTCGGGATGGGAAGTGCCAGGTGCCTGTGAGGGACACTTATAGAATTCCTCCAACTAACGCCTCCACTGGCGGGGACAGTGCACGCTGCGTTCTTCCACCAGCCCGAGGCTGGAACATCAGAATGGACAGAGCCCGGGCGCAGGATCGAAGATCCCCGTCAGCGTGGCCGACGTCCGGCGCACATGCTGGAAGGATGGAAGGGCGGCTTTCACAGCAGCGCGCCGTGAAGGATGTTCATGTATGAGCTGCTCAATTCTAAACTAAAACCTCGGCATTTGGGTCTTACTGCAGGGCTGGCGTTCTGCAAGAGGTGCTAGGCTCGGGGTTGCAGCTAGCATTCAGGCCCGAAAAGCTTTGCCATCGCCGACCTAAATATTAAGCAGAACACTTACTCTGCTGAAAGATAAAGTAATTTTTTTTAAGTTTTATTGTGTGTGTGTGTGTGTGTGTGTGTGTGTGTG
>NDGN011546591.1:0-12238 GCA_002564285.1 Tympanoctomys barrerae | reverse complement strand
CTCTCTCTCTCTCTCTCTCTCTCTCTCTCTCTCTCTCTCTCTTTCTCTCTCTGTAAGAGTGAATCTTTGCAACTGGTGTAGATAAAAGTGTGGTGATTAGAATAAAGGAGGTGCAGGGATATGGTTCAGTGGCACAGCACCTGCCCAGCAAGCTCAAGGTCCTGAGTTCAATTCCCAGTACCAAACAACAAAGAGAAAAATAGAATAAAGATTATCCTGTAGATCATTCTTAAAATTTATATGCAGAGCACATTTTCTTCATCTTTTTCTCTTGCCTTTATACTAAAATTGTCTGTGAATAATTCTACTTTGTTCCTTTAATATATTAATATGCTGACCATAAAACCCATACAGACTTTTTAGGGAAGGGTTGGTAATATGTCAGAAAGTACAGAGTTTCAAAAACTCACCATCTCACTCAGCTGTAGAGTATCACTATGCACTATGTAACTCCCCAGTTGTTTTCTATTTCTTTCTTCATTTAATGAGCATATGTCAACATGCAGCTTAATCCCCTTCCTCAATATTGAAAGTATGGTTTTATCATACCCTAATTCTACTTGCATAGATACATTTTATTGCTTAATTTATTGTCCATTTATGACTATGTCACCTTCATATGATGCTGTTACATTTATTGTGCACTGAGAAACTGATTCAATATTGAAATGTAAGCATTTTATTTCCTTCTGTTTCAATATTCCTTAGACCGGTGTCATAAATGATTCTACTCTATACATTTCAGAACTCCTTCTCAAATTTTAAATTTCTAATTATTATATTTCCTTTTGGATTAACCAATTCTCTTCTTACTTTCATCTCACCAAACTTGTAGATTCTTGTAGCCATTTTCTCACTTATTTAGGAAACTGTCTCAAATGTAATGATCTATATACCATATCTAGCTATGTATGTGCATAAATATATATTTCATTTATGTATTTAAAATCCCTGAATTCCTTTTTGTTTTAAAAATAGAATGAATACTCAGAGAAAATGCAGGAGTGCTGTCCACAGGTGTTCCTTTGAGTTGCTATAATATCAAAACTAAGAGGCCAAAAAGTAACAGATATTTGTGGCTTATAATTCTGACTCCAGGAGGACCGAGACTGAAGGTATGCAAGATTCAGTGTCTGATGGAAGTTTGGTGGCAGAAAAGTCAATCTTTGCTGGGTCTCTTTCCTTACAAGATGGATTCACTCACATGCACATCTATACCTCCCCTAAATATCATTATTTTAGTCTTAGAACTCCACCATCCAGGTGTTGGAAGCACCAATGTTTGAATCATAAAAGGAAGTACTGCAGAATTTTCAGTAAGAACATGGGCCTCTGAACCACGCATCAAGCTGGTTTTGTTTCTTTTTTAAGATAGACTCTCTTTTAGCGATACCCAGGCTGCGCACCAACTCACAGTCTCTGCCTCGGCCTCCTGAGCTTGGGGATTACAGGTGTGTGCCATGGCACTCTGCTGCAATCAGTATTTCTTTAAAACAGATGGAATCATGCTGAGGAAGCTTTGCTTTAGGGGCCTATACCTAGCGACGAACACATTTGCCTCTTTTAGGAAAGGTAAAATTCACACCATGATATTGTACTTTTCATTGACAGCAAAACTTGTATTTAGTCATGCTTCTAGGATATTTTTAATTCTAACATAATCTCAGGCACTTTTCATATTCTATTTCACTTTTCTGTTGCATTGAAGGTGAGAGAAATTTACTATAAATGATAAACTATACCTTTACTGTATTATGTTTGGTGTACAAGCTTGAGGCAACTTATTTTCTCCTCTGCAGTTAAATTCATTCATACCTTTACTGACCAACCACACAGACATTGATAGGGATAAAATACCATGTGATTTGGGGAACATGAGGAGGCAGCAGGGCACAGTGCTGAGCTGAGGTGAGCAGCCCTGGGTGGTGGGTCACCAAGAAAATTCCGCAGGGTAGGTTCTGTCCAAGCCACATACGAGCTCTCTCATTCTGGCCAGGACTGCATTCATTTCATTGAAGAAATTTTCATGTAAACGTACTCACATTTCTTCTACTGCATCAGTAAAGTAGAATTAAAAATACTACCTCTATCAGCGTTGTGAACATAAAAGGTACAACATTTTGGCTGACCCTAATAAGCATGCTGTGATCACAATGGGCTTTTGCTTTTTGGCCTAAGCCAGAGTTACAAAATTGAAATAAGGCATGGGCCACAATTTTGAGGTAACTATACAATTAAAAATTGTTAGGTACATTAAAAAAGTAAAAACAATAAAGCATAAGAATAATTCTGTATTTTATTTAAATAAATATCCACCATCTATTTATTACCTGTAATGTTGTCCTCATCAAATATAGTGTTACAATGTCAGGAAAAGTGGAACCCACTCAAATTCCAGTCTACAACCCAAGACCAATCACGTAGAAGTTGCCTGGCATTAGTTATGCTCCTTCTAAAACATTACACATATCATGTATGGTTTATATTCATTATACACAGCTTCTGTACATTGTCAGCAACGCTGAAAGTTTCAGGTTTTCCTTTCAATCTTAGCTTCCTGAACACTGCCAGAGAAACTTAAGCCCTATGTATCGCACTCCCATATTTTTCTTCATAATATCTGTTTAGCTGTCCTCTACACATTTTTCTTCTCAGGATAAATAGTACTCACCTCCTTTCTGGAATGTTAAGGTCTTGAGGATGTGACTGGAGTCTTCTGCATCTTCACGCCCAGTATTATAAGCAATGGGAGCCCACATGAAAGACTGACATTGAACTCTGTCTGTGTGTATACGTGCATCATTGTAAACACTGATGCGCTGTAGCTCGCAGCCAGGATACTCAGAAAATGACGAGAGAACAGTTCGGGTTTCTGATTTTAAAAATACAGGCTTGAAATAAATATTAAAGACAATTCTCATTTGGTTAGGATAGTGACAAGCAGAAGGCAAATATAAATAGTCGAGAGTAGCTGAAAAATATGTATATTTTGTCCTACTAAGAGTATGAAGCATGGGGTCAAGCAGCAGTGTTCTTTTGGTCAATGACCTAATCTGTGACAACTGACATAAAGCAGAAGGGAAAGAACACCTGTGGAGGCAATGAGAACTGACCAGCACTTTTGAAAAAAAGAACTTTTGATGGAGAGGTTAACCCAAGCAGTAATGATTGATCTACTGGGAGGCTGAGTGCGCTGTTCATTTTTCATATTTAATGAGAGAAGCTTATGAGCTAGAGAACAAAAATAAGGTTTTTAGCATATTATTTGTATTTGATTAAGGGCTTTCTGGAACATTAATAAATAAGAAAAGCAAAATTAAAAATTTAATTATTTGTTGTGGATAAAGCAAGAAAGGTAACTCTATAAGGTCTTATTGGTGTTATATGCTCTAGAAAAATAAGTCAGAAAGAAGTCTCTGAGAGGAAATTTCCTTGACCACAAGAATCACAATAGCACGGGTATTTTCGAAGAATGAGATTGATGGAACATGGTGCATGTTCCTCTCCTATGTCACTGCAAGTCTATCGGGACTTTCCGTGTTGAATGAGTTGGTTCTTATAAAAATGACAGCATTATGGAGTGTGGCAGCAACAACAAAAAAACCAGACATACACAAATCCACACACAATAGCAAGGAATTTCTTAATTCAGAAGTGTGTAGCAGCTAGGAGTCAACAGATCTAGTCGGATCTCCTTGGGAGCAGCAGGCTCCACCACATACCTGTCTTGCTATCTCACTCCCGGGTACCAGCTGGTTGGGCTAAACACATTCTTCCAATGTTGCCAGTGACACACACAGCATTGGAAAGCACACTTCTAGTTGATGTTCTCTTATGAATTTGTAAAAGGTTTGAGTTGGTCTTCCAAGGGTTCGTGAATTTGAAACTTGCTCCCTGCCAGTGGCAGTGTGAAGAGGTGGTGGGCATTCAAGAGGTGATTTCCAATGGGCTGTCACTGGGTCCCTGGTGGCAGTACCATCAGAAGGGAGGAAGGCAGTTTTTCTAGGATTCTGGCTGTTTCTTGGGAGAAAGCTTACATAAATGAGCAAGACCAAGTACTCTCACTTTCTCTGTCGCCCTGCCTCTCCAGGTGAGCCACCTCTCGGCCACCTTCCTGCCACAGAACCACACTGATGAGAGGCAGCTGACAGAGTCCTCACAGAGCTGGACCCATGGAGCTCTTCATTTTTGAACAGTCAGCCTCAGAAGCTGAGCTAAGTAACTTATTTTGTTTTTACATTACACAGTCTTAGTTATCTTGCTATAGCAATGGCAGACGCGCTAAGTGGATGCCACGTTATGTCAAATGACATCTTGTTGGACAAATGTTCTCGTATTGTGGAGTCCAACATCCAGGACTGGGTCAATACATTCTCCCTATGAGCATGAGGGATTGTCCTGATTATCTCAATAATAGTCTAAGCTACCACCTAGGTGAGAATAAACGTCAAACTTCTGCCCAGTCTCTCGCACTCACCTTTGACCCTGTCCTTCGTGATAGACTACTGTTTCACTCCCAAGTGTGAATCCTTATGCACAGCAGCCAGAGGAGAAGCCAGGAGCTCCGCGTGAAGCTGGACACCTCCGGCTACAGAGATTGCAAGCCAGTGAGTGGACTGGCCCTTGTTTGCCATCCTGAGCAGATTGCAAACCACAGTATTTTCTACCATTGTGATAATTGATTCTGCAAAATTAGGTTGTTGAGTAACCTGAAAATTCCAATTTGTAATGAGGCTTAAATTGGTACTGAAGAACTCTCTAACTACTTAATCTGGCTCAGTTATTAACACATCTCCACTTAGTGTTACAAAATGAACTTCTTTTTTTTCCCCATATTCTAAATTATCCCTGAATTGAAAGAAATATATTGTTTTAAGTGATATTTTCACCCTATATACATTCTGTAATTAATTTATGACAATTTAAACATTCAATAACAAGAAGAATAGATAATTAGTAATACTGATTCTCTTTGTAGTTGTAAATTGTTATTATGGGGCATTAATTGTTAAATTGCATGCCAAATAAATTTACACTCTGAAGTTTGGAAACAAATTAATTATATACTATGTTAGTAATGGAAGATAACATCTCATTCCAAATATTTCAAGTAGTATAGGGCCATACCACCTTGAACGTGCCAATCTTGTCCAAAAAATCACACGTTTAGTAAATCTATACATCTCAAAGAAGTTGCTTGTTAGTTCAGCGTTACTCAATATCCAACACTGATGTTCAATATTTTAAAAATAAGACTATACTAGCAGATGATTTATAAAGCTATTGTTAAAGTAAATTTTAATTCTCAAAAATACTATGCCCATTCCAAGTGTAAATCCAGACCTAAAAAATGATAAAACAGCTGTAGAGTCAATTACTGCCACAAGAGGGAAGTCTTCCCACAGAGAATTTGTAATGTGTGTGTTTTTTTGTTGTTGTTTTGCTTTTTTAATATTTTGAGTTTTCTTCACTAAGCATTGTATAAGTAAAATTTGAATTTTAAGGACAATTTTGTTGTAGTAAGAATTTAAGACATATTTTTTACGGCCACAAGTATTTAAAGTTATTTATCTTAAATGTATGTGTTTAAAAAATATGGCTCAAGCATGACATCATTAGTAACAGTAGCATAGTATTTGAGCAGAGAGCATTTAATTTAAATAAATAATTTTCTTCAGATAGGAACATTTGCACAACTAGCATATTTGGGCAATAGGCAGAGGTTCTCAAAAACAATGGATTTATATTTTATGTAATATGCCTTTGGAACAGAGCTCTAAATTTCCTTCTGTTTTTCCACTGACTATATAATGGGGTTTGTATCTCCTTTTCCTGAAGCTCATATGAATTCACTTGAGTTCATAGTTGACTCAAGTTCACAGTTCATTTCTTAAGGTCTTCACTTAAGGAAAAGTATGTTTCTATGTTGTCCTTAGCTGTTGGTCATTTCAGGAGGTGAAATCTCTTGTAAAAGATACGAATCCTTATGCTAGATCTAATACTACTTGATGAAGTAGTGTCCTTTATGAAAATCAGTTTACTGTATTAAAACTAACCCCCTGCGCCTCTTCAACTATAAAACCAATAATCTGAGTTCCTCTCCTTGGAAATGCGTCCTCAACCTTTTCCTCCATTCCTTCCTATAACATCGATATACCTTTTTTTTTTTTTTTTTAATTTTAGGGAAGGGTCTACAGGGTGTTCAGAGTCTCACTACTAGGTTGGACTCGTAGTGATCCACCTGTTTATAGTCTCCCAAGAGCTGGGATTACAGTTGCGCACCACCACACCCAGTCTCAATCGCCCTATCAGTGTGCCCCGGGGATGGGGCCAGCACGGCAGGCCTGTGGATCAAACCCTTGGGCCCCATGCCTACTTGCAGGTGATTTAATTTGCCAAACTATTTGGCCAGCCCTGATATACCCCTTTTGCACTGGAAAGAAAATCATAAAGAGTAAGAGTTAATTCATCTTGCATTTGTGCTATATTCCACCTTGCTTTATAATGACAATGTTTCTCTGGGGAGTAGGTTTAAGTCCCACTTTATTTCAAGCCAATTGTAGTTTAAAGGCCTTGGTTTATCTTATTTTGCTTGCTCCTTTCAATTGTCTCTTAACACATTAAAACACACAAGAATCAGGACTTTAAATCAAACTTTGAAATGAGGACTTGAAAAGTGCTTTTCAGGGCTATGGAGATAACTCAGTGGTCTAAGTGCCTGCCTGGCAAGTGCAAAGACCTGTGTTCAATCCCCTGTACTGAATGCTGTGCTGCAGTGCTGGCCACCGACACTGGATGTGGTGGTATACGCCTGTAATCCCAGCGTTGGGGAGGCTGAGACAGGAGGATCACTAGGAGTCAGAGCTGCATAGTGAGACTTTGTACCTAATAAATATTTCCATTTAAAGTGCTCTCCTCCTGATCCACAAGCTCTTCCACATCATACTTAGGAAGGAAGGTAAATCACATTGTGCTATAGGTGCTAAACAGTGCGATATTCTTTATGAAAAGCAGCGCACAGGCTACTGATGAGAAGCACCCAATGTCTGTACTTGCTCAGGGCTGCGGCAGCAGTTTCTGTGGCTGTTCTCATCCGCAGGTGTGACAGCAACACAAACAGTGTAGAAGTGACCTTTTCCATTCTAAAGGACATGATTCTTCAGTCAAGGATGTGCAAATAGCTGTGCTCCCCTACTGGTGCTTCAAAGCAGAGTCTCAAAACTCATTTCTAATTAGCTGTAAAAGCGCTAGGTACCTGACAATTAGGTTGTTACACACAGGTGTTTTGCTGCTGGAAGAGCCATTTCGCTACTCAGCTCAACAACGTGCATATGTTCATCTTGTTTGACTTGGTTTATGATTATGTGCAATAGTACAGCACGAAAAATTGTTTTCAAAATGTTAACTGCCTCATGACAATGGAGACAGGGATGCTATCATGTTAGTACTAAACTTGTGCTTTCTTCTTTTGAAATTTCTGTCCCTTGATTTTCCCCAGATAGGACACTGGGCAAATTCACAATCCATCATCCATGTGAAGATGCAGAATGATGAATCTGAGCATAAAATGGCTTGGGAGGACTTTGTTTCCAAGATGTGAATATGTTGTCTCTGTGCTCCCATCTTGTGTGTTCACAGCTCCAGAGGCAAAGAAAAGAAAATTAGCACAAGGTACGTAGGGATGTAGTGGATCAGACAGGAAGCTAAAACAAGTCCAAGATACTCTGCGGAATCACAAAAGCAATACATGTTAAGGACCCAGAGGTTTGCACAGCTCTGCCTCACTGAGGTCACAGTGCTAGGTAAGGAAACTATTACAACACAGTTCAGCAACAGAGAAGAAACTGAATAAAACATGTGGAAGTGGGGACTCATATTTACTTGGTCCTAATTATGTGCTGGAGGATTTGTTAGCACTGCAGGAGAACCCTGAACTGTTGATGCCATTGTCCTCCTTGTTCAAAAAAGGAACTAGGACTAAGAAATTGAATAATTTCTCAAGGTTCTCATATCTCATTAGTGCCAGAACATGAACTTTGACCCAAGGATACATTATGCAAGGACTGGTTTAGTTAAACAGGTATGCAGAAATTCTAAGTGTCTTCCAGAAATTAAAGGACCAGTGAAGCCTCCCTGGTTTACACTTATCTTTTCCAGGCTTATTTGCCTAGAAGTCTTGCAGTGTTTTTCGGTTACTGCGGAGAACCCGGGGAATCACCAATGCTTCACGAGGAAAGACCATGTTAGAATCCTTTCCCCTTTGTTTCAGGGAGGTCTCTTCTTGGTTGCATATTTTTTTTCTTCTTTTCCTGAAAGCAAGAATGAAAGGTGTTCTATGAATACTGAGAAAGTGTGATGTTCCTACATCTCTTATCATTCATCTCCAATATAACATTGAATTAAAATCAGGCCTAAAAGTAACAAAGTAAAATTCAGAAGATGCATAGTGTGTAGGATTTATACCCAGAATGATCACACAGACATGACATGGGTGCCAGTTTGTACTTTCGAGCCACTGGGCCCTGCAGCCCGGGCCCCTCGAGATGTCCTCAGATGGGCTGCTGTGTACCGCACACCGAGCATGCTTCGTAACCTCTGCATTCCTGGGCTTTTGTGTCGGTCAGCTCAACAGATTGCAGCAGAGATGATCACAGACTTCCTGAGGCCCAGCCCGCAGCCGGGAGGTCTTATGCTCCCTTTCTACATGGTTGTGCTTGGACTACAGAGTTTTCTGCTGGCCAAGGCCTCTCTCCTGCAGAACCAAGGAAAGAGTCAGAAGTATCTAACTCCCTCCTCTAGCACCTGCCTCAGGATCGCTGTTTCTCTCTAATTTCTTGTATCAGACTTAATTGGCTCCTATCACAATTATGATAATCCTGCAGATCATGGTTAAATGTAGTGTGAGGCATCTAAAGTGCAGTGACTTAAGTAGCAGGTGCCGGAGGCTGTCGGGGTTGCTTCAGGAGAATTTATTAAGAGGCAGAAGCAACTCGGGTGTCAAAGAGAGTCAGACGTGGTGGCACATGGCTGCGATCCTAGCACTGGGGATCGCAAGGCAGGATGACAGTAAGTTTAAGGTTAGTCTTGGCTGCATTTGTAGTTCAAGTTCAGCTTCTGAGACTGCCTCTCAAAAAACAAATGAATGAACAACCAACCTATGATGCTTCAGCTTCTCTGCCAAACAACAGAAAAACAGATTTAGGATTAAGGGAGCTGCACAACTGATCTAGTTGCTATTTGTAGGGTAACATTACTATACTTACTATTACTACACTAACTTATTACTATACTTATTACTATACTTTATTATTACTATACTTATTACTATAACTTATTACTATACTAACTTATTACTATACTTAGTTTTCTAAGTCAGTGTCCTGTCAGTGTCATGTGAAATCATGAGTCTCCATGTGTACAGTTTTTAGCATCCTAAAACATAATTATGGACAAAATTTTTAAAAATACATAATATTAAGCAATGGTAGTATCAGCCTGCTGCATGAGTGTCCCTTGTATGAGTTCAATGAGATGTGTGATTTCATTTCCTTTATCTGTAGAGTACCTGTGAGACTGTGTGACATATATAGTTGATTTTGATATACTAAAGTGTTCATGTGTTATGTCTATTCATAATATGCAAAAGAGGAAATGCAGTTTATTAATACTGTAGTGGTTTTCTAACTGGTGGTCAACTTATTACACCCAGCTGAATTAAGCTAGTGTGGTGCTGGGTGTGGGAGGCCCACCTGAAGGTTGCTGCCAGCAGCATAAAGGCAGAACAAGGAAGCTACCAAAATGCTGTGAAGGATGCTGTTTGGAAAAGCTGTTTGGAGGTGTTGGAGGCTGCTCGTCTTCTTGGACTGTGCTGTTGGATGATGCTGTGATGCTGGCTCGCCCGATGAATTAGGGAGAAGCTCTGGTCCTCACCTTGTGCATTGTTTCCTGGCTTTGGAGGGGAAGACCGTGCCCTGCTCAGCCTCAGGGAGAAGCTTGTCATGTTGGCTTTCCTGATGGCAACTCAGCTTTCCTCATCACTGGAGGACTTGGGACCTCACTGTTGCTGAGGATGGTTGTGGTTCTTTTGGAGGAGCTCTGGCGCTTACCTGGAGTGTTGTTTCCTGGCTCCACTTCAGATCCCTCAGCCTGCTAGCGCAGATCCTCCATCCCACTGGCATAGACTTCCTAGCTTCTGCCACTGACCTTCGGATCTTTCCAGCACAGATCCATGAGGTGGGCCTGCATGGCAATTTGTTGTGGGCTCTAGGCCTCCAGTTGGACTGGTGGGAGGCATTACTATGAGCTCAGGCCCTCAGCTGGATTCTTTAGTGTTTAGTGTGTGGATAGGTCTCCTGCACTTATTGTATATAATTATTTGTGTGATTCATTATAAAATATTATAAAATATGTCCTGTGTTATATTAATAATCTTGCAAAACAAACCCAAAACCACAACAAATACATACTGATTAATGTCATTTAGCAAGCAAGGTCAAAACAGTCTTTCTATAGGCTTATACTTTCCATCTTGGAAACTGTAAGAAAATGTTATCCAAAATATATTTAATTAGCAAACTTCTTCACTGATGGGTAAAGGAAATGCAAAGAAGTATTATATGTCATTCAGCACAGCCTAGTCTCAAGAAATCAATGCACATAAGCAGAATCACTTTAGTCTTGAAATAATTCCAGGGACTCACAAACAAGGAAAGAGTTTAAATTCTTGCAAAGTATTAATATGTGTGTATTGATTCATGCTCACTATGTAATTACAGAATGGGATTTACCAGAAAGACTTATGGATCAGAAGCAGGATAATCCAGTGTCTGTGTGCATTGGGGGATTCAGGAGTTGTTTAATCCTTGCAGCTGGAAGCCTCACCACAAAGATGACCAAGGGTGACCTGAGGCTGACACTATCTCTGACTATGCCCACAGACATAGCTGGAAGTGTCTTTCCTAATGTGCCAGTCACCTCTCAAACTCTTCAAGCTGACAATGAAGATTAGCTGGGCTGGGGAGGTAGTCTGGAGGTCTAAGTCCCTGCCTGGCAAGCAGAAGGATGCAGGTTTTATCCCTAGTACCGCATGCCTTGCTAGCCCAGGGAACCTGGGAGTGCAATGCCGGCTGCTGAAATCAGGCGTGGTGGTGCCTGTAATCCCAGCACTAGGGAGGCTGAGACAGGAGGATGACTATGAGTCCAAGCTGCATAGTGAGACCATAAATAAATAAATAAATAAATAATTGTTTAGAAAAAGATTAACTGTCATAATGACATCTCAATTATAGTTGTATCAATTTGCTTCGTTCCAACAGTGGACAGAATAAAATAAATGAAGATTTCTATTCCTCCTAAAAAAGATTTACACTATATTAATGATGTCTTATATTTTAAAATGCTATGTGGAGCCTTATGACCTCATAGCAAAGGACTACGTAGGTGTTGATTCACAATTCAGTGTTATATTTGTTAATGGAAAAAAAAAACTCAACTGCAAAGAAACAGAAACTTATAATGGAGGGCCATAAAATGATGAAGTTACTACTCCAAAATAAGCATTTTGGAGTAATAATAGAACACCTTAGGTAAACCATTATTTTAATAGTGGTAATGAATAAATATTGTATTAAAATTTGAAAACTGTGGTTATACATAAATAACAGAAGACTATAAATAAAACTCCACAATAACATCGGGCTGGTCATCCTAAAGCTGTGCTTCAAGTTACTTAGCAACAAAAGCTCTTGCCCAAAGCATGTGCAAATAAGCAGGTCACACTGGGAGAAAAATACTGAAGAAGGAATTTTAGGAAATGCAATTGTGGCGCTGTAGTCATAACCTTTATACCACAATTCAATGATGTGAGCATTACAATACGCGCCATGAAAAGGCAGACGAGTCCTACGTGAGGACTTGCTGCACAGTACCGCGGGTCTCAGGCACAGCCCGCTCCACAGCTGCTGCTCCGCTCCCCCACGTGGCCTGCGCTCCAGCTGTGTCATGGGCTGGAAACCACTCAAGGAGCCCGCCTGCGAGGCAGGGTCATGATTCTGTCGCATGATGCCGATTTCCTCTGTGCAGAGAGGAAAGATTTCTTGGCAAAATCCAGGGACCAAGCCTCAAACACCACGACAAAATCTAGTGTAGAAACATTACTTTCCAAAATTTTCTTTTTAGATCATTTTGTATTTATATATACAAAATAGGATAAATTTACAGCTACTTTTGCTTAACTCAA
>NDGN011546590.1:4090-27154 GCA_002564285.1 Tympanoctomys barrerae | reverse complement strand
GTTTACAGCCTTCCAAGAGCTGGGATTATAGGCACATGCCACCATGCCCAGTCTCAATTGCCACCTCAGGGAGCCCCGGGGCCAGGGCCGGCATAGCAGGCCTGGGGATCACAGATTGGTTTCTAATGTGCTCTAAAATTATAAATTTCAGTGGATCTAGTGGCTACTTGCAGGATTGCTTGGGCTTTCAGAAGGGTGTCTGTATAGCCCGAATCACGCAGAACAGGCCCAGATACACCTACAGCCTTGGAAGCATTCTTAGTAGCACTTCCTCTCACTCTCAAATGCGTCCCAGTTTGAAAGATAAATTTTACAGTCATCCCAGCTTTGAGACTGCAATCATCTGCCATGTGTCCTTTCCTAACAGACTCTCCACAGGCTCCATGATATTGGCTGATAGAAAAAGAAGAATTTTCACTAACTCAGAACTATCAGAAAGAGTTGACTTCAGCCTCTAGACCATGGGGATACTAGGTTCTAGTTTCCCCTCTGATACCATCTGGCTGTGTGGTTTTGAAATAGTTGTTTTTCCTCCTTGGACCTCTGTGTCACACGAAAGAGTGGAGTTGCATTGAACAGTCTTTTGATTTCTTTCTAGTCTTTGATTCCATAACACTGTCTATTGAATAAACTTTAGACAATGGAAGAATCCACTGAGGCACTGAGCATTCAGTGTAGATGGAATCCATCACGCAGCCTGTACATATTGGCAATAGATGCTGCTATGTTTAACAAAATGCAAAATAATTTAAAAACACTGGAAAATTCTGGGTATCTCTGTGTCATTAGGAACATTCTCATTCAACAATAGAAGTACCACTACTATCAGGCTGGAAGATAAGAAAAGAAGGTAAACAGAGAAAGGGGTATTCATACTAGAACAGGTTGAGACTACAGAGCTATGGTAAAGAATCCATAAAATATGCAAATTTTATACCATCTGCATATTTTCTCTCTTTTTTCCAAATAAAAGCACCCATTGGTCACAAAAATGAGTCTGTGACACAGACAAGATCCAAAGCCATTGTTCTGGAATCATGAGACAATCACAAGCTTCAGAAGTTCTAGTGAGCTCCATGTCCACCCCGGAAGTAAAGCTGAGTTTTAGTCTCATGTATTATGCTATTTCTAGGTGACCAAGATCATGCTAAATCTTTTGCGCATGCACCACAGTCCTTAAAGAAGACAACATGAGAAAACATGGGCCCCAAGGAACTTGGTGACTGAACCTAAGCCTACTGTTACAGAAGAGGATGCAAATTCAGGTGTGCATGTCAAGTACCTGTACCCTTCCCACCGTGCCAAGCTGCCTCCTACCCTACCACCAGCTGAGGGCTAAAACCAGGTGACTTCTCCAAACAATGCTACCTCCAGGAAGACTACTGATCTGAGGAGACAGGATGGAGTGGAGGAAGAGAAGAACCAGTGCCAAGGAAACTCTGAGCCCTAAAAGTAAATAAGTCCTCCTCCCCAGCCATAGGTAATGAGCAGCCACGGCAGGACACAAATCAATTTCTTTTTAAGAGTTAAAAAAACAAACAAACCAATTAGAGAAATTCTTCATTTGGGTTCTAAAAGCCACCCTTAATATGTTCGGCAACAAAATTAGCTGCTAAGCTACTTCCTTTCCCAATTTTTCACTTAAACTAGAACTAGAAAGATAGTCTTTATTATTTTTCTGGCTTAGCATCTTCTACTGCAAGAATTACAGACTAACCCATGTGCATTGCTTCTGAGAAGGAAACTGCCCTCACTTCTGTGTTCCCAGAGCCATGGTTAGCAGGGCTCAGAGATTTCCAGGTTTGGGCTCCTAGCAGGAGTCCTGCAAGTGTCAGTCACATTCAAGGGTAAGGTACTGTTGGAGAGGAAAGAGAGTGCAGAGCTGAAGAATGCAATTACAATTCTCCAAGCTCCTATCACAGTTTCTTTGTTTTCTTAGTCACCATCTGAGATGTTCTCTAAGGTTTTTACTCATTCCTGGCTCACAGCAGGGCCATGGCTGACCTTGTGGCAGGGAGCTCCCCATCAATCCACCCATCCCTAGTGTCCCCAGCCTCCCCTTCTCCAAGGACTCTCTGCCCATACTGCCTTTCTTCTCTCTCTCTCTCTCTCTCTCTCTCTCTCTATCTATCTATCTCTCCCTCTCTCCCTCCCTCTCCGTCTCCCTCTCCTTCACCCTCTCCCTCTCCCTCTCCCTCTCCCTCTCCCTCTCCCTCTCCTTCTCTTTTCCTCTTTCTCTGTTTTGGCCTGATGACTTAAGACTCATTCTCTCCTAAGCCAATGTAATCTGATAAGAACTTTCACTTAGGAAAATAGCCTCCATAGCACCCACCACCTCAATCTCAGCTCCATGGATTTGGAGACTGCCAGGGATTGAGCTTCCCCTATCCCTTGAGCAAGCAGGGTGAAGCAGGAAGCACAAGTGGCTGCCTTTGCTCTGGCATATTTGAGTTCCAACAAGATAATGCCTTTCATCTCATACCTTGCTTCACTCTAAAGATTCTGTGGGCCTTAAAATATTCATGTTAAGAGCCACACTCAGCACATGAAAATTTTGGCGTTTTTAAGGAACAGTTCCTTTTTCCTCACCTTTTGAGAAATGATGCATGGCAGAGAGGAGACGTTTTCACCAAATAGTCCCATGTTCCTCTGCAATTCCCAGGGGGAACTTGTGAGTAGTGTGGCAAATGAAACAGGAACTGAAGGGACATGGGATCCATCCGTGGGACCTTTCTGAGCCTTTGCTATGAACTGCTGAGATCTTTGCTCTTTCTTTTTCTACTTTGCTTCTACTGAAGCAAAAGGAAAGACCTCATATTCCAGAGACCCTATTCCCAGTGGAAGCCCTGAACCTCTGAGTCACTGATTCGAGAATCACTCTGCACAGACATCTAAACATCAAGCACTGGATAACCAAGAAACAAACTGTTCCTGCATAGGTCTCTGAGGCTGTTACTGAAGCACATTCTATGCTACTACAGTAAAACATGGTTAGCACAGCATGGCAGGAACGCTCTTCTGTATGCCAGCCCCACCTGGAAGGCACGGGAGCCCGCAGCTGCAGCAGCCCCTACTAGCAGTTCATTATAGATCAGCAGTGCCATCAGGGTGGCTCAGCTCCATTATCTCATTCTCTGCTCCAGCTTGCACAGTCCCAAGGCAGAGATAATCTGATTGGCCCTATCAGAGCAATCAGCCGTAGCGTGAAACGGGGTCACGGGCTGTGGACACAGCCATGAAGGACAAATCCCTAAGTTTCCGAGCTTTCCAAGAGGAGGGCAGATAAGCATGGGTTATGGGCAGCTGCCCGGCCCCAGTGGAAGTGGCTCTCCTAATGCATCCTGAAAGCCAGTGGCGATTAAAAAACAAAACAAAGCAAACTAGTATTGATGTGCCTGAGGGGAAGGGGAAGGGAAGTGTGCAGGAGAATGAGGAGAAAGAAGGTGGGGTGAAGAAAGATGCGCCAAAGAAAGGAAAAGGAGAAGAAAGGAAAGAGCAGTGGTTAGAGAAGGGAGAAAAATCACTTCAGGGCCAAGAGGAGTATGTAAAGTGTCAATGATCTGAACCAGAACACTGCAAACAAGAGTGTTTTGCTCTGGGGCAGGTTTTCATAATTCTTGCCTTAGGTTTACTAAGTGTAAGAATAAACCAGTGATTCTACATCACACACACACACACACACACACACACACACACACACTATGGTGACCTCATGACCTCATTCAGGAAAAACTGAAAAGAATAAAGTCCCTAAGCCTAACCCATCCTGGGCTTCTCCTATAAGCTGCCCATGCAGTCAATAGCGGAATCCAGGCTTCAGCAGACACTTATGTGGTTCAGCTGTTGCTTCCAGGGTAACAGAAGCTCATGCTTCCACCCAGAAGCTGCAGCAGGACAGTCCCTGAATGCTATGGTTTGTGCCTGGATGTCCCCCCAAAGCCTCATGCAGACATGGTGCAGGTTTTTGAAGGTAGCTGAATCCAGAGTCTGTGATTGGTTCATTGTCTAGTGGATTGGTAGTGAGTGCCACACTCACCCTAGGGCGGGTAACCTGCGTATAATATAAGGGAGGAAAAGCAGCTTGCTCCTGCCCCTTTTTGTTCTTGCTATTGTCTTCTGTGGACAGTTGCCCTTCAGCCATGCCACCCTGCATTGGAGCCAACTGAGGGTGGCTCAAACCCTCCACAAACTGTGAGATAAATAAACCTTTTCTTCCTTAATTTTGTCTGTCATGTATTTTGCCTCAGCAATGAAAGAAATGTAAGTAAGATACCAGGTCACAAGAAGAAGCCCAGACCTGTGTCCTGCCCACATATCTGTCCTCCCCAATTATTCACCCAGTCGTAATGCTCTGAGATATGTCTTACCCAGGAAACCAATTTCAGTCACATGTGTGTTCTTACCACTTCATGGCATGACTTCTTTCTGAACTTCTTAATAGTTTTCCTACTTATTCTTCCCATGCTAAAAAAAAGAAAGAAAGAAGTACTCTAAAGGGCTCAAAGTGAGTACAATCAATGACTTATCAAAGAAGCCAGCACTGTTGTTGGGATGCTTGCAGCAGCACATGAAAGCAAATATCCTGGTCCTCCTGGAGCACACAGTCCTCCTTCATAACCACCTACAGTCTTATGGCTTTTCCCCCAAGCTGATGCTAAGTGCCCTATCTAATCTCTGGATCGTTCCTCTGTTTTTCTGAATGAGTAACAAGAGCATCTTTGCTATGGGTTGAAATTTTATTTCCTAACAGCTTTGTTGCATTATTTTTTTCCCAAAATACAAATGATGGGTGTTCAGCACACTCACTGAAACAAGAAGCCATTTCTATTTAGATCAACAGGACAAAAACAAGCTGATGAGGGCAGCTGGGACCACACCTTTGAGAGCCAAGGTCAGCTCTAGGCTAAGGGACCTTGCATGTGATAGGAGAGACAGAGCCCATTTGGAGGTCTACGGTGGGGGGAGCTTGCATCAGCTGGTGGTCCCCCATGTGCAGCCCCTTTGGCTCCAGGCCTGAATGAATCCCCCAGGAGTTTCTGAGTCTGGAAACTTCTGGAAAGCCTAACAGGACTCTTGTTCCCTTCGATAAGGGGCAGCCTGTCTGCAAAACACATGTATCAAAGCCAGAGCCTGAGCCAAAATGCCCCAGACAGGGAAGATGATGTGGCTGTTGAAGGCACTGGAAAGAGAGATGCTTCCTTACCAGAGGAATCCTTAGGATCCTTCATCCTCTCAACCGACGTGAGTGCTGAAAGCTCCATGCCAGAAGGTCCAGCGAGGTCTGTCCCAAAAGCAATTTAATGGGCCAAAGTAATTGACTTTGTATTCTCTTCCTTGAGGGACCATTTTAGTTTCATCCTGTTGACCTTGAGTCGTATGTCGGTATAACATCTAACTCAGTGAGGCAGCAACAATTAGCAGGTTCCAAATTATGTTTCTCTACTGCTATCTGTTGTACTGACCCAAGTTTGAGGGCAGGACAACTGTATCACACCAGCTGTTAACAAAAGTTATAGTCTATAGCCTTAAATTATCCAAAGGAGACAGGCTCTGCAGCCACAATTTTGGGTGCTAACAGCTCTCATTGAGAGCAGGCTGCCTTTGTAATCTGAAAATAGAAGTAGTAGTTCTAAGTAATTCACGACCCTGCTTCAGACATTGTTCTGGTTGCAGGTATGGGGTGGGGGAATCAATGACAAGAGATGTTCTATCCATGACTCTGGAGCTAACTCACATTCTAGCAGAGAAATGGAGACAGGAGGAAAGTGGTCATATGAGGTTGCTTACATTAACATCACTATAGTAAACAATAATATTAGGACCCCTTGGTCAAAGTGGTCTTGCCAGGAAGCCACCTGGGTTAGGGCTCAGATATGTAAAGACAGAATAGATCAGAGAGAAATGCAAAAAGCAAGTTCTCAGGTAAACTGATAATGGCATTCTGGGAAGCACCCTTTGAGAATCACTGTCTTTCAGTGTGCTCTGGCAGTGTGTGACAGAAACTCACCACAAACTGAATTTATGAAGAAAAGTTCGGGCAAAGCTTTGGCTCATTCTGAGCAAGAATTCCAGAACAAAGTTAGCTCCATACACCTGCTTCTAGGAACCTAAGCCCTTGCCATGGGCACTTAGTCAATTTGCCTGGCTATTTTCAAACTTATTTTTCCTCTTTTGGCTTCATCCACAAGTGAACTTCTTGAACCAGTATCCTTGGCATTTTAAATTGGTTATGACCACCAGTGTCAACCTCCAAAGTGAGATTTTTATGATCTGAGATAGTTCAAATGTCTGTGCCTGCCCCAGTTGGAAGATGGAATGTGCTAATTCATGCCGAGGTTGTGTACATCCTCTTGGACTCCCTGGACTAAAATTGAGCTCTGATGGACATCTGAATTGTTTCTAAGATTTATATATGACAAATTGAGCTGCTATAATCATGGGTGCACATATATCACTGTGGTGTGAGGTTTTCGGGTGTTCTGGAAAAATACCCAGGAAGAGAATAGCTGGTTTGAATGGGATCTCTAATCCTAGCTTTTTAAGAAATCTTCACAATGATTTCCATAGTGGTTGGACCAGTCTGCACTCCTACCAACAGTGTAGAAGGGCTCCTTTTTCTCCACAGTCCCTCTAGAATTTGTTAATGGTTGTTAGCCATTCTTTCTGGGGTGAGATGGAATCTCAGGGTAGTTTTAATTTGCGTTGTTTGAATAACCAATAATGTTGAACATTTTTCCACATATTTACAAGAGATGTTCTATCCATGACTCTGGAGCTAGCTCACACTCTAGCAGAGAGTGTGCTCTGACTGTGTGTGAGAAACATTTGTATTCCTTCCCCTGAGAAGTGTATATTCATCTCAGATGCTCATTTTGGGATTGGGTCCTTTAATTTGGGAAACCTGATTTTTTAAAATTATTCTTTATATGTTTTAGATAGAAGGCCTTTCCTGGAGGAACAGTCAGCTATAATTTTTTTCCCAGTTTGTGGGTTTTCTTTTTACTCTGTTGGAGATTTGCTTTGAAGTGCAGAAACTTTTCAAAAAGATACCAGTTGTTGATTATTGGAAATATTTCCCATGCCATTTGGTTTGTGTTCATGTACTCTCTGTATACCCCTATGTCTTCAAGATCTCTACCTACATTTTTCTCCAGAAGATTTAGTGTTTGTTTTAATATTTAATTTTTTGATCCATTTTGAAGCAGTTTTGTGAATGGTGATAGGCATGGTCTAAGTTTAGCCTTTGGCATGTAGAAAGCTAGTTTTTCCAGCACCATATACACAAATATATATGCATATATATGTATAATATTTATACAATAAATGCATTTATACAAATACATATGCATATATATATGTATATGCATATGTATTTTTATAAATCTGTGAAAGTAAAAAAAAAACACCCAGATATTATAGACAGATATAACTTTGTCACAAAAGTGTCAAGCAAAGGGAATGGTCACTGACATGATGAACACAAGTTTTTAAACCCCCCACCTTATATGAGGTAAAATTAAAAGATAGGAGGCACTTAAGGAGATTCATTCGTAAAATGAATGATGGCTAAATAGCCAGACTCTTCAAGGGACTCTTACAAGAGAGACCATTTTAATGAATAAAGTGAATCTTTGTCATTAAAAAACTTCAATCCCAACACTTATGAGAATGATCACTGCTACCACCTTTTATTGAAGCCTTGCTAGACAATTGGAGCTGCCACTTTAAATATACTTGCAAAAATCTCTTCAAACCACATGTTAATATCAGTTTTTTAAATGGAGAAAGTGAGGATTAACAGAAGTAAAAGTCATGCTGTGATCTGAGATAAAACCCAAGGCACTACAATCCAAAGACCAGGTACATAAACCTGAGTTCTACTGCTCCCTTGAGAGGGTGACGATCTGGCTGGGAAAATGGGAGGCCTGCAGGAAGAGGCAGAAGAGAACATTAAACATAGAAAACATGTTATAAGATGAAGAAACGATGTGATCTTCAAAGACTGGGCCAATCAAGGGATTTCTCCTAGAGGAGGAAGAATGTAGGCTGCCTGAGAAAAAAAGAGCATTATTCAAAAACATAGATAAGAGAGTGGGAAACAGTTCCCATAGGGAGTAGCGCAAGAAGTGGGCATGAATACTATGTAATGGGAGCTAGTAGAGAGGAGCGGGAAGAGAAATGTACTGGGGTTTGCAAGCATGATCAAGGCTTAGCACCAAGTTCAAATTTTCTTTTATATGTTAATATTTCTAAATCAATTGCCCATCAGAATCACATTGAGAAATTTTCTAAATGTACAACTGTTTAGGCTCTAATCACTAAGCAACAGATAATGTCAATCTGACATGAGGCAGCAGTAAGTATACTTTAAATAAAGCTCTTCAGACATTTCTGACCTCCAAATTTGGGAGTCCCTACTGCAAAGAACAAGACTAATTAAAGGTCTCAGAAGAAGGTTGATGCAATTGTGATATTGTTTCCCAAATAGCACTGCTGAGAACTCTACAGCAACAAAGTTTTAAGGGATTCCCATAAGAAGATGGAGAGGATACCTGATGAGTTCTTGACCTTTAGAAGTCTTGTGCATGTCAAGGAGTATTGTAAATCTCTAAAGGAGAATATTTGTGGTAGTTTCCAATAGAAATTCCCACCCTTTTTCCTTTCTGAAGAATTAACTCGTGGAATTCATGCTGTGTAGAACACGCTTTGGAAACTATAGTTTGAGGTTGATACAGCTGAAGCTACAGAGGTACTTGGATTGGCAGTAGGAACTATAAAAGAAATGGCTCTGAGTCCTGCTTTCACTCAGCCCATGCCTACTTGCCCTTACACTGCAGATTCAGTATGTTCTCCATTAAGTCCTGCTTGCCTCTCCCCAACACACACACACAGAGGCATACAAACACACAGACATGCTTTCTGCAGAGACCAGGACAGAGAGGACATTGTCAGCAACTCAATGAATTCCTTATGTCCCTGATGACCACAAGTTGGTCAAGAATTTGCCTGGAGGTACTGCTTCTTTTCCTTTAGCTGCAAGCGAAATTCCCTAATTCCATGTTCTGATACACAATCTGCTTCACTGGGCCCTGTTTCTGGGTGAAAACACCACCAGTTCCACCCTAAGGAACTGAGTTCTACAAATAGCATTTCTATCCAGACATGAAAGAGTCAACATTTGCTTATAATCTGGGTTACTTCATCAGAGAGAACAAAGCAAGTCATGGTGAGCACAGACAAAGAGCCTGACAATGCACAGAGATATCACACCAAGAGCTGGGATTGCAGGTGCATATTTCCTGAGCAAGGAAATGGCGTGAGGTTTGACAACACAGGTGCACAGCATTTCACATGAGTCTCTATTTACCTGCTTGGAATAATGTTATTTTGTGGAAACTTGATATAGCTGGACATCATCTGAGGAAATCATTTTTCTTTTTCTGGATTCCATATAAGATTGTTTGAATTAGTAGAAGAGAGAGTGAGATGGGTGTGTGTTGGGGGACTGGGCATGTACTGATGGGAACCTCCCAGAAACCAAACTAGCCCCAGGCTTCTCAGACTTACCTGCTCCTAGGAGTCACTTAATCATGTGATAAGAACTATATGTTGGCATCTTCCCCCTAGGCATTTTGACTTTTTTGATCTTGGATAAGGCCTCAGAATCTGTATTTTTAACATTTCCTGATGATTTGTCTAATCACATGGATTGTTTTTTTTTTTTATTTTAAGGAAAGGTCTACAGGGTGTTCAGGGTCTCACCACTAGATCGGACTCTAGTGATCCACCTCTTTATAGCCTCCCAAGAGCTGGGATTACAGGTACATGCCACCACGCCCAGTCTCAATTGCTGTCTCAGGGCACCCTGTGATCAAACCCCTGGCCCCTGCATCTATCTGCTTGCAGGTGCTTTAATCCTCTGAGATTTTCGGCCAGGCTCACATGGAATTTAAGAAACATGTCTGTAAACTATTTCAAGGATTCATAGACTTTGCTACATGTTAAAATCACCTGGGATCTTTTAAAAGTTTCCAGCACCCAGCTTTACCAGAATAATCTCTGGAAATGAGGTCTAGGCATCAGTGCTTTCTAAAGTTCCCCAGATGATTCAAATGACCTACTGGTCTACCTCATAAAATTAGACAGAGGTTTACATGAAAGCATAGAGATAAAACACTGAGGTTAGTGCAGAACACATTCTAAACTCTCATCATGTATTTGAACATTATTTCATGTAAAGTAATTAATGTAAAAAATGAAACCAACAGGTCTTATTTTTGTAAGTTAAAAGTTTTGATATTTTCCAGATATCATATAAATCCAATAATGTGTGGGATACATGCATACTGAGGCATAGAGATCAATTTATATATTATCATTACTGATAAATCCAGCTTATGAATATACTTGGATATATCTCTTTTCCTCATTGATAGAAATCATTTACAGTTGTATACTACTGAAAACATTATACTAGAAATCCTTTTGAACATACACCTGTGCATAAGAGGGAGAATTTGTATCCAGTATGTTTCAGAAGTAAATATTTAGGGTGTTAAAACATTTATAAATTCATCTTCACAAGTTCTGACAGATTACTTTTTAAAGTGTCCATAATAAATGTTCTACTTTCCCTGAACAGTGTATGACAGATGCCATTTTCCCATGTCCTCATAACATTTGGTAGCATTAGATGTTATGCTCAGCAGAGACAATGTCTGGATGATTCAATAAGAAGAGACTTGCATAAACAACATTGGGTGGCTTACAGAGCCATCCATTGTTGAAGGACTGGGTTCATCGTCACTCAATCAGATACATCATCCAAAATCCAGTGTAGTGAGCACTTCATTACTCCAAGTCTTGCTTGTTGCAGTGGTATTAACACTTTAAACATGGAGGCCCCTGATGTGAACTTGCCACAGGGCATGAGGTGGTGTGGCCCCACCACACCACTATCACTACCCCTTGGAAGAGATACACATAGTCAGCAGCATCTTCTTGGTAGGAAACAGGTCACATGTGAGTCTCTAGCTGCAAGGGAAGCTGGAAAGCCTAGTATCTGGCATTCTGGATCTCTAGAAGAAGCATGCTCTCCACCCTCACACAGACACAAAATGAGGATATTCCTTAATCATAGGTAGGAGAGTTCAATAAGAGATGGACAAGATTAACAAGTATTAAGATGTATGTGAAAAATCCTATTACCATTGGTTTGGTTTTCATTGCCTTATTATCATGAAGATTAAAAATCTTTTTCAGTTTGTAATTGCCCATTTTGATCTTTTCTTTTAGAAATCATTTTTCATATACTTTGTCCATATTTTTCACTGAGTTGTTTGCTATTCTCATTATTATTATGCTGATTTTAGTTGTGTTACTTATTCTGAATAGTTATATTTTGTCATTTCTCCCATTTGTATTTCTACTATGTTTTATGACATCTTTTTTCATGTAGAAGTTTTCAATTTGAATATTATTAAATTTATTAATAAGTTCCTTTATTATTTCTTTTATTTTGGGGTCTAAGAAATTTTTTCTGTAAGTCAAGATTTGGATTTGGGAGGTGTTCTCTCAAATTATCTCTGAAAGTTTAATTAAACTTGATTTTCAGACTTAGGTCTTAATTCATCTGGAATGAGTTCATACTATTGGGTGTGGCATGGATTTAAATTTATCTTCCTATACAATTTTCTCTGCAATTTCTTTTATTCATTCATGTATAGCGTTACCTCACTGTGATACTATGGTACCATATTTGTCTTATCAGATTATAAGATTTATATTGTAGAAATGGGCTGCTCAATATGGCAGCCATGAGTCAACAGTGACTGTTTAAATTTTCATTGATTAAAGTTAGATATTATCAAGAATTTTATATTTCAGTAATACAAGCTATATTCAAAGTATTCAGTGTCAGTAGCATGTATCATATCTAACAGCTTGAAAACTAAACACTATCACTGCAGAAAATTCTGTTGGTTCAGTCTAGAATTAGTTACTTTGTTCAATTCTGGTTCTAAACATTTACAATAATTACTAGTAAATAAGAAAAATCCTCCTCACAATCACCTGTCCTTTCTTTCTTTCAAAAATTGTCTTAGTTAAATATTTATATGAAAGGTAAAGAAGAAAGTGATAGGGAACTGATTAAAATATATTATGTGCATGTGTAAATCTATTAAAATGAAACTCACTGATCTATACAACCAATATGCATTAATAAAGAAAAAAGTCTATACAATTCCATGAGCCACATATATGAATTTTGTTTAGCATTTTACTGATTTTATAAATTTTTACCTGAATCCATAGCTTTATGATATTGTACTTTCCCATTCATGACTAAGATATATTTCTGGATTAACTCAGGACTTTATATCCTTTAATGAGGTTTTGTATGTCTTCATATTTTTTCTTACTTGTCTGTTACCCCTGTCTTACAGTTCTAGTGGCTGTTGTGAAGTACATTATCTAATTGGTATAGAATCCTCTTATTGTCTGCTCATCTTATAACCATCTTTTTTATTCCTATTCTAATTTTATAGTAAATTTTCTAAACATTTATATAATTATTCATACTGTCCAATTAATAAAAATGCTCTTTGTTTCTAACTTTCATATCTCATTTCTGTTTTATTTTCCTTGTTTTTTTATGTATTTAGTACAGGGCTTACATGGTCTCACTACACAGATCCGACTTGCAGTGATCCTCCTGTTTTCTGCCTCCCAAGTGCTAGGATTACAGGTGTGCGCCACCACGCCCAGTGTCAATCATCTCAGCGCGCCCCAGGGGAAAGGCCGGCAAGGCACATCAGCGATTGAACCCCCGCCCCTGTGTCTGCCTAAGCAGGAGTTTAGCTGAGCTCTCTGGCTGGCCCTTACATCTCATTTCTGTATGCTGTCTTTTACTTTGGCCAAACCCTTCAGAATGTTTGAGACAGTAATAATAACAAAAGAATATCCTGGAATTCTTTCTGAGGATAACTGGTTTACTTCTAAGTATATACAAGGAAATACATTTGAGGTACATACTTTCTGCCATGCTAAACTATATTGTTTTCTTTCTTAGTGTTCTCTATGTTCATCAACAAAAGATTTTTAATTTCTTAAAAAAATTTTGCATCTTTTAAATGATCAGTGATAACTGAAATTAAATATGATAATATGATGAATTATCAACTTTGGACTCCTGGAAAGTCTAAACTTAGTGTTATTTTTTTAACTTGGTTTTATTTTGCTGTTTTTCTTTAATTAATTTATGATTGTCTATGTTTTTGTTTGTTTGTTTTAATACTAGAGGTTAGTTCTAGGCCTTCACACTGACCTACCACCATCTCCGTCCCATTTCTCATGATTATTATTATTATTATTATTATTATTACTATTATTTTAAATGTTGGAAAAAGGCCTTGTTAAGACTAAGTTGTCCACTATGAGCTCAAACTTCAAATCCTATTGCTCCAGCTTCCCAGAATACTGCAATTAGAGGTGTACACTACTATGCCTGGCTTTGTCTTTAAGACTTTTGGCATGTAAGTTCTTTAATGAGAATAGAGAATAATGTACTTATACTATGACTCCTGTATTCTCATCATTTGAAAATTACTTGGGCAGTTTTCTTCATTTTGCTCCCAAAGAAATCTGTACAAGATAAGATTATCTATTTCTTGAGGATCTTATGGCTGTGTTCAGTTCAGACTTTTCTTTGTCTGCAGGTAAAAATTTTTAAAAATTAGATAAATTTCATTAAAAAAATTTTAAGCTCAATGAGTTCATCTTTTTGAACCTATTTTCTTCATTCACAAAGTGGGGATTATAGTCACACTAACCATTTCATCGGGCTTTTGGGAGAAGGAGGTGTGTTAACGATATGCAAGGTGTCCAGCTGCTATCTGACATAATACAAGCATGGAATGAGTGGTAGCAAGTATTAATGTAGGTCAGGGCTCCCGTCACCTGCATTTTCCCTAGGGTCTTGTTCTGCAGGTGAAACAGATGTCCTGGTAAAGCGTAAGTGGAAGCTGAATAACTCAGTGCTCTCATAGTTTTCCCAATTGAGGAGATCCTGGGAAGATTTTATTCTCAAGAAATCATCAAGGCACGTGCCTGGTCTCTCCAATGGTTGAGAGGCCATCGTGTGAAGGAAGGAGAACAGGGTTCCTGAGTGGTTGAAATGAATGGGTAAATCTTCCAGGAAGAAAGATTTAGCTCCATGCCTGCATCTGAGAAGCACACCAGTTCCTGTTCCAGTGTCCTTGGGGCCTTTCATTCCTCTCTTTCTTCTCCATGATCAAAACAATTTCCCTTTTTTGGGACTTTTCACCCTGACCCTCAACCAGACCACAGAGCACTACATGACATCCTTGACTGTCCACTTTTTCCTTGCTGTAAAAGACAAGGCCATGCCTCTTGTCATTTTTAAGGGTTTTACAGATGTCTCAATTTAGAAACTCAGCAAGAGAAGGAGATACGACCTTAAAATCTTGAAAAGTTTTAAAGACTTTGCTCTTTGTAGTCAATCTTAACTTTCTATGGAAGATGGTAACAAGTGGCCCTGATGGCTACTTTTATTCCTACCAATGGGTTTCTTGAGTCTTTTGTTCATTTTTATCATGAAAAGCCTTTTTTCCTAGTTTATAGGTCTGTCCAGTGGGGCAGAGCAATCGGTTAGCCCAGCTGTTCAGGAGAGTCATTTCCTCTTGGACCCTCTGAGCTGGATCACCACTTGTCTCTGGCCTCTGTGCATTGTTCTTTTTTTTTTTCGTACTTTACTGGCATGGTAACAGTCCTTCTTGCCAGCTGACTTGAGACATAGAAGAACAGCAAGACAACCATATGGAATGAGACTGGAAACTCTCCTAGGGTTAAAATAAAGGGCTGTTGAATAAAAGAAGACTTTACTGCTCTTGTACCCAAGCCATAGGATACCACCATAGCATTTCAGACCACTAGGTGTGCAGGAGTAGAAGAAAGTCTCTCCTGGAAACACACGACAGCCATATACTGTCCACAGAGCCTTGCATAGCCATAGCTGCAAATAATTAAACATTGGATTTCTGCACTAAAGTTTATTCTTGACAGAAAAATGTATGACCCTGTGGGTGCTGAGGCTCTGTCACCATGTGCCTGTGACTGTTCTTGCTGGAATGTAGAATTCCACCAAAACTTCTTCCTGAAGAAGTGTAAATTGGACCCAGCCTTGGGCTTTGGGCTCTTTGCATCCCCAAAGATGGTTTCAGTTTGTCCTTGGACTCAGAATGCCTTTTTGGTTTCAGACTAAACTTGCTTTGGATCATCAATCTCTATTCCCCACTGTCTAGGAATACTGTTTTCTAGATTATTTGGGTTTAACCCCAAAGGTCAGGAATGTCTGTCTTTTGATAAATCCACTTCGACAGCTCCCTCGTGGGCATAGGGTCTATACAAATTAAGGATTTCTCACAGAAGAGATGGGAAACATGTCCACATAACTTCAGGTTGGAAAGGCAGCCCTGCTCTCTCCAGGGTTAATTCTGAAGGCTGTATACATTCATCAGCCGGCTCTGTGGGAAATGTGCTAAGGTTCTGGAAATCCCTAGATGGCCCTATTATTTAACTACTAAAAGCAATCTCAGTCATCCCATGGGAGACATAATAACTCAGCTAAATGACAACAAAAGAAGCAGCTCTTGCATATGGTGTCTGGCAAACTTATCTGGAAAGACACCCCCATTTGGAAAACACCTACCTCCATTAGAAAGTGAAATAAAAATAAAGGGCCTCTTATAAAATTATTACCTTGTCATTTAAGTCAACAGCGGTGATGGCGTGATAGAAACCAGCAGTTGGGCCACATGGTTTTATCACTCTAATTACATCAAGAACACAGTAACTGTCTGGCAGAGATAAGATTAAGGGAAGCAGAGCCCTTCTGAAATTTCCAATAGACAGCACCTGAATTTATGGACTAGTTTTGTGTTTGGACATTAAGTTCAATTACTCTGCTTTAGCTCTGAACAGTTCTGTCACCAGAGAAATATCAGCTGGCTGATCCTTCATCACCCCAGCCCCTCCCCCACCTTCCTTGCAGGCTCTTCTCTGCCCACGCTCGACAGGGTCTCCCTAGGAGAACAGAGGCTGACTGTTTTCCTTCCCTACACTGACTCCCCTTCTCTTTCTCTATCTCCTTAGGCTGAGCAGGAGGAAGTCTCAGCCCTTCTTGTTAACTGAAAACCTTAGGATCCACAGCTGTCACCATCACAGAATGGCAGTAGTACGAGGACCTAATCTTTACCCTTCACTCTACATTCAGTGGATGAAGTTCAAAGTGTGACTTGTTGCCCAAGGGTCCGTAGCTGGAGCTCTGTCTAGAACCTAGATTTCCAGTCTCCTGGGAAAATGTAGTGACTCCTTTCACTTCCCACAAGGAGCTTCCACTTCTCCTTGGGCTCATCCTTGGCTTGAGTTCAGTCACCTTGGTCCCCAGAATCCTACCTGCTTTTAAAATCTGAAGACAACAGATGCCTAGGGAAGCACAGGTCTCAAACTTCCATACCCTCCTCCCACTGACAGTCTCTGCTCCTCTCTTACCTTCCTTTTGCTTTCTCTGAAGTAGAGAAGGGCAGGGTAACAGATAAAGGCTAATGTGGCTGCTTTCTTTATTAGGAACTGGGAGAGACCAAACAGAATTTGGGAACACTCCTGGTTCCTACTGTAGGTCTTTACCTGGCATATACAACTGAATCATTTAAAGAGCTTTTCTAAATTCAGATTTGCGGGTCCCCAGGGACTTCAAGCAGAATAATGAGGATTGGGTTTATAGATTTAGTCTGTTTCCAATGGTCCTCTTGCAAGACCAGCCCAGCACCAATTAAGACCAAACTTTAGAAATTGTGGATCTTGGTATGAATAAAATAGTAGGTTGAAAAAATTGGTGAAATCTAACTCATGTACAACTTTATCTCCATGGATAAATTATTTAACCTTCTTGCAACTCAGTTTTCCTATGCAAAAAAAATGGATCTATTGGTAAGGATAAAACATAACATATATATGCACATAACTGTTGTGTAATATGTATCCAACCTACATCTCTGTATAATAAACAACATATAATACTTATTCAACAGTTGGCAGTAACATCCCTCCAGATCACTCCAGGTCTTTAGGTTAATACCCACTGGTGCCCACTGCCCCAGAATTCCTCTTCCTCAATAGGGCCCTGCCTTATCGGCTCTGATTTGTGAGGGTATTGGACAGTAAGGATCTATGGCCCTTACTCTGTCTGCTGTCAGGGAAAATGCAGAGTCAGTAGGATACAGACACTTCTGACCTTGAACTTAGAACCTTTGTGGATTGGCAGTGAATTGCCTGAAATTTCTTGATCTGCTTTGAAAGCACTTAAAACTACTGCAGACAAAGAGGATCTTGGACATCATGACTGGATTCCATGCTAGCCTGGCCTTGGTCAAGAGGCAGCCCAGATGGGGTTTTGTTTATGTGGAAGAGTGAAAAAGCAGAAAAGAAAACTGGAAAGGAAGAGAAAGGCTTGGTCCCAGCAGGAGAAGCACTACAGGAGCCACTGTATCCTGTAGGCTGCTTGGATCTCCTGCCTTCCATTTCTGTTCCCCGCTAGCCACTCAGTGTATAATATATACAAGGAGCTTATACAGCTCATGATTCACTCCTTCTTAACTCATGGCAATTTGCCTCCTGCATGTGTTAAGGTCACCAGTGACCCTTTAATCACAGATTCAATGGCTTTCCTATGAGTTCATGGATATAAATTTCTTTCCTAAACCTTACGATAAATGGCACAATTCGTTTTCTAAATTAGTTTAGCAAACCCTTACATAAAGCTTACAATGTGCTGGGCAATGTCTGAAGTACTTTTCAAATGTTAACTTATTCGACATCATGGCCCTACAAGGTAGCCCCAGAGATGAAGTAATTTACGTATGGTTGCAAAGCTAGGAAGGTGGAAGGGGAGAAATTCAGCCCTGGATATTAAATGAGGTTATACTAACTCTAAGATTAAAGCCAATTCTGAATTCCCATTTGAGAAACCAGGGAGACTAGCTAAGTATTGAATTATTGAGTTCTCTTTCCTCCTTCTCTGGAACATAAAAGAATTCCAGAGCTTAGACACATCTAAGAAATGAAAATAGATCCTAATTCTTGCTGCTTCATGGTCACTGCCATTGTATTTGTTTCCACTGCTTTACAAAAGCATTGTCGACAGCACTTCTTTCTGCACCCCTGCTGTGAACAGGTTTCAAAGACAGCATCAATGACTCCTCTACAGACCACAATGGAAGCCTCCACAGGCCTCAGGGCTGTGACTAGCATGGAGTCTGCACAGATATTTCAGAAGTACAGCTCATTTCTGGTGAGGTCAATGAGTTGGATTCAGCCACTCAGAGACTCCTCTTCATATTCCTTCAGTCATAAGGAATCAGTCTTTCAAGAAGATCAATTTTTCCAGTTTGCTCAGTGCTTTCCTGTTGTTAAGCCCAAACATCCCACATGTCCCAGTTTTTTGCAAAATAACTGGGACAGTTTGCCACCTGAATACCAAGAGGTGTTTTGATTCTTATTCCCCTTGAATGTTCCTCAGATGATATAAACCCAAAATTACTTAGTTGCTTTCAGGTGGATAAAGCATATTTCTTTGGCTGTGACATCTTAAAAAGACTGAGATGTATATGGTCAACAACTTCACTGGCGTCACAGCCTACAGTGTCACAATCCATCATATACTTCCCCACTTCATTTGATGTCCATTCACCTCACACCTCACACATGGATCTTCCCAGAACCCCCTGCATTGCTTCTCTTTTGAATTCTTCTAGGAAGTAGCATTCATTTTATTTGTCAATGAATCATGTACAGTCTTGTGAAATAGCTTCTACTGGTAAACTAAGCCAACATTTAGATCTCTTATTACTTTTTACCTTCTGCTCTGTTCATTTCTTACCTTTGGGGAAAACATTACTTGACAGGAAGGTACTATCATATTTGTATCTATCTCCAAGCCAGAAGGAATCTCACACATAGTAATTACTGGGCCACATTGCATTTGGTTGTTTTGCTTAGATTTGGCATCATTATTTATGATTCTTACTAGGGAAGCAGTTTGAAGACAGTGTTTGACTGAAGAATTATTTGGAGTTTTTATTAAAATACAAATCCAGAGCCCTACCCCCAGAACTCCCAAGTATAAAGTTTGATAGCTACAGTGGTAGCAGAGGGATGATCCTGAGCTTCCTGACTGACCTACCTGGATTCTCATTTAAACTCCCATGGATCAGCTGTGCAACTATTAATTTTCTAAGTATCGCTTTTCTAACGTGACAGAAGATAAAACAAAAGTTCGTAGTATTGTTATGAGGATGAATATTATAATATGGGTAAAAAGACTGATACAGGATTTGCAATGTGCTAAGGATTTCATAAGTATTGCTCATATCCACAAAACCCATGCAAATTTCTCCTTAACATAAGGCAGTACCATGTTTTCATATATTTATATACTAAATCAGGTCTAAATAGTTTTCTTCTGGGATCACCATGGCCCAGATAGTCTTTGTAGCTCTTGCTGAAACATCTTGCCAAAGAGCGATTTACAGAACAGCAGATATATGATTCTTTTGTTGGCATTTTTCAACATCTGCCCTTTGGTGCCAGGGATACTTTAAAGAAAAATAAGTGGATTTGAAACTCATGCCCTACAGGAATTACCAGAATAGAAAAAATATATACTTCAAACATTGAGCAATAGTATAGAGAAGGAGAGTATTCAGCTACTAGTATTTTGATCCTTTGTAAGAGGCAAATAAAAAAGAACAATCTGACACAAATGGGCATAAGAAAGCAATCAGTGAGTGACAAAGAAACAAGGGGTTGACTGACAAAGAGGAAGAGGGAGAAGAAAAAAAGAAGAGGTTTACTCCATGAAGAATCAGAAAACACCACAACCAGCTCCCTAAAAAAAGAATCAAAATAAAATCTTGGGTAAGATTTTCCCCTTTGATGTGTTAAATATGCCATCTGTCATTAACATCAAATTTACATTTTAAGTGAATTGTACACTAAACATTGCTTGCTATTCTTGTGTATACTTGCTTATATTAGACATTAATACATTTTCCTAATCTATTCCATAACATAGATATTTCTTAATCTTTTTGCTGTTATAAAGCCCTTATTTAAAATATTTCTATCCATAACTGTGTAAATTTTACTGTGTCACTGTTATTAGCTCTTTTCACATTTTTATTTATACACAGATATGCCTCCTCTACCCAGTGGGGAAAATTAGAAGGCATGGTTTTATTCATCCTTGTGTCCCTAGTGCCTGTTTCAGATTTTGGCACATAGTAAACACTTAATATTATTATTGGATTGGATTTACTTGAGTAGAAAAAGCTATCTGAACATTACAGTGATCTCTTTAATGATTTCATTTGCATCTGATCAGTCACCCATTCCAGAAGATACCACGAAAAGACTAGAGAGCCACAAAGCTCCCTGATTCTGTAACTCCTTGGTGCCTTTCTAGCTATGTGATACATGGCACTCCAGCACATGCTCTCAGGTTGAAAAAAAATGAGATGGCCTTTATAGGGTGCAAGTTTCTAGCATATCACCCTATTGCTTAATTTTCAGAACACCCCCAGCCATTATTTTGAAAGTTACAGAACTGAAATTTCTGGAGATACCAGAGAAAACATTGGCCTCTTACCAGTTTTGCAGCCTGTGAAAGTTTGGTAATATATTTGGCCTTCGCTGGTGTCCTGGTCCAAAAGAGGGTCGTACTCGTACCTAATAGGCAGATGCTATGAAAGTCAGTCAATGTAAAGAATATGAAGGTTTTTGACAAAAGGTGAGACCATAGTGCATTTTCAATAAATTGAAGAAACCAAAAGCTATAGGATAGGAGAAGAGGAAGAAGTGTTGCTCAAAGAGTTAAATACATCACCATGCTCAGCTTTGGTGTGCAGTGAGTCCTCAGGAAATGGTGCTACCTGTCTACTTGTAGTGGGAACTTGGTGGAGAGTTGCTGAGTTGCTGAACAGTACTCTCCCCCATCAGTCAATAACTGAATTGATGTGTATTTGACTTGGAATTAAGTGGTTCTATTTCAGGCAGTTTTCTGAGTAAGCAAGTCTAGGCTCCCTTTGGTCTCACACTGCCTTTCAGTTCTTTGTTGATCTTCTGACCTTACTACATAAAGCCACCAGACTAAAAATTTCCACTGTGATCTCCTCCAAACTCCCTGAAAGCTTTTCTCTTTGACACTTTAGGTTATAAACTCAATAAGAGATAATGACATCATTCACTGCCAGGTGAGCAGATCCCCTGAACAGACCTTACCATCCTCTCCCTGGCTTCAAGAGGACTTTGGTGTTCTAAAGCCTGGTGGCAAATTTCAGGGGAAGGATGAGCCACCCCTTGAAAAAGTTGCAGAGGAGCTAGTGCTGAAAGGAATGGCCAGTTACTGAGAGTGGACTTAGGCCATGAACTTAGTGCTTGGGCTATAACCTAGAGACAGGAGTGGCTGTGTTGTGCCCATGGGCCTCCTGAAGAGGGAGGCCCTGCCCACTCCCTGCCTGTCAGCCATTTTCTCTGCATTCAGTGAATATCGATTTGCCATGGACTGACCCTCACGATACCATAGTGATGAGATAGAGTCCCCATGCTTGTGTAGATCCCTATTCTGACTGCCTCCACACCACCAAGCCACACTTTTTTCACTTTCTCTAGCTTCAGTGCTCTGCCATGAGCAGGGAATTTTCAACTCATCCTTATATCTTTCAAAGACAGGTTCTTTAGAAATAATGTCAGACTAGCAAGTAGTAATCTATAATGTATACTCTTTATGTAAGTTCTCCAAATTCTCATTATCATATCAGCTTTATCAGTCTCCCAATATCTATTATACATACACATATTCTGAAACATTTGTGAGTAATTTGTTGACTTGAAGCCCCTCAGTGTCTAAATTCTTCCATATGTATTTCATAAAAACAATAGCATTCTCTTATGTAGCCACAATATAATTCTCAAAACCAGCATGAAATTTAATAGAATATTAATTATCTCATTCATAGATTCTAGCCATATTTTATCCACTTCACTGGTGTCCTTTGCAGCAAGAGAAAAAAATCTTATTCAGAATCCAACCTATGGTTCCATGCTGCTTCTAGTAGTTATGTCTTTTTAGTCTACTTCACTTTGAAGTAGTACTCAGCCTTTGTCCTGAATGACCTTCATATCACTGAAGAACACAGGCCAGTTCTTAACAGAGTATCCACCCAATTATGTGCATCTAATTATTCCTAATGATTTAGTTCCAGTTGGACATGTTTGGTAGAATAAGCCAGGAATAACACTGGATCCTCTGTGCATCCTATTGGGAGAGATGTGATAACTATTTGTCTCAGCTATTGTGACACTAACTTTGATCACTTGGTTAAAGTGGAGGATGCTTACATTCTCCATTGCAAAGCCACTGTTTTTCTTTTCATAATTTATAATTGCTTTATGAAGAAGTGCTCTGCGGCTATGCAGATACCCTGTTTCTCATCAACATTTCCTTCATTAAATTTAGCATGCATTTATGAATCTTGCCTGAGAAAATTATTACTGTAGTGGTTACCAAATGGTAATTTGCTAATTTCATCATTCTCTCTTTATTTATTAAGTACAATTCTACTAGAAGAAAAAGCTTTGTCTTCTCCATCAATTATGTACATGTATGTGTACTTACATATGTCTTTGTGTGTTTCCTAGTGCTACCTTAACAAATTACCACAAACTTAGTGACAGCACAAATGTATTATGTTGGTTCTGGAGGTCAAAAATACAAATGAAACTTTCAGGGATAAAATCCAGGTGTCAGCAGGCCTGCATTGCTTTTTTAATTTACTTTTTATTTTTTAAGGAGAATACAAAATAGTAATAAAAATACTAGAAATGATACAATATGGGTTCGGGGTGATAGCTCAGTGGAATAAGCACTTCCCTGGCAAGCACAAGGGCCAGAGTTCAATCCCCTATTCCACCGCAAAAAAAAAAAAA